>CAUYLG010077158.1:0-75465 GCA_963573385.1 Cacajao melanocephalus | reverse complement strand
TGTGGCTCCTCCGCCGGGAATCTCCTAGTCTGTGGGCAACAAAAATTCGTCTGAAAGTGCGGCGTCCACTCGCTCTCTGCGCTTTCACTGGGAGCTACAATCCTGAGCTGTTGTTAATCGGCCATCTTGAATCTCTCCGCCTCCTTCTCCTTCTTTGTCATTTTTTATTGGATGTCTAGAAAAATAAATTTATCAGTGGATGATAGACAGAAGGGAGAAAAGGGGGTTTTGAAAGATTTTCAAGGGAATTGGCATTTCGACTGGTCTTGAAGAACCCCTTGGATTTTGATTATTGAAAGATTGGCTGCAATATTAAAATGTAGGGGGAAATTCTAGGTCAAAGAAACCGCATGAGCAGATAGGGATCAAAGTGATTTAGGTTAAATGGTTTCTTCACTCTAAGTCAGCTGCCAATTTCACCATCACTTTCCATAAGCAAAAATTTGTGCATCTCTGGCCCACTGATGTCTCTTCTTCTATACTTTGATCTTTTTTGAGTTTTGATCCTTTTAAATACCTGCCAGTTTAGTGGGCCTTGGAGGTGGAGCAGTAGTAAATGCATTTGTTTAACCTAGAGTTTCTCAACCGTGGTACTGTTGACATTTTGGGATGACGCTTCTTTGTTGAGGGGTGAGGGGTGCTGCTCTGTGCATTGCACGATGTTTAGCAGCATCTGGACCTCTACTCACTAGCTGTCAGTAGCTCCCACCCCCAGTTGTAATAACCAAAAAGGTCCCTAGACATCGCTGAGTGTCCTTTGGAGGGGGGTATCATCCAGTATTATTGAATTAAAAACAGATTCATCATTAAATGATGGCAAGAGGTAGAAAAAAGGGACTGAGAGTTTTATTAAGGAATTGGCGTTCTTACTTGGTCTTGAAGAATCAGTTGGATTTTGACTAGTGGAAGATTGGCTGTCATGTTAGAATGCAGTGAAGGAAATTCCTGGTGAGAGAAATGACATAAGCAAATGAGAGCAAAGGGATTTGGGTTAAATCATTTTCTATAATCCCAGCGTAGGTACCTGTGATGGGGGGAAAGGCTGCAAAGGTAGGAGGTGGGTTATGAAGGCCTTGAATGCAAACATATGGAACCTGGGTATTATCCTGCAATGATATGATCACATTTTTTTTTATTTTGAGCAACAACTTTAACTTTAGAAAGTAGAACCTAGGCCAAGTGTGGTGGCTCATGCCTGTAATCCCAGCACTTTGGGAGGCTGAGGTGGGCAGATAGCTTGAGGCCAGGAGTTCAAGACCAGCCTGGCCAACATGGTGAAACATCATTTCTACTAAAAATACAAAAAATTAATTGGGCATAGTGATGCACACTTGTAGTTTCAGCTACTTGGGAGGCTGAGGCAGGAGAATTGCTTGAATCCAGAGGCAGAGGTTGCAGGGAGCCAAGACCGTACCATTGCCTTCTAGCCTGGGTGACAGAGTGAGACTCCGTTGGAGAAAAAAAAAGAAAGTAGGACCTGAGTGCTGGTAGATCAGTGAGGTATCTATTGCAGTGGTGAGGGGTGATGGGAGTTGGAGATAGAAGCTTCAAGTGTCTTCATTTCTTCCATAATTAAAGGAACCAAAGAAGATCAAATAGATAAATAATGGGTTAATGAAGCTTTCTGACATACATATTTGCATATTTAAACAAAAACTGTGTCTTAATTCAAGGAAAGTACCTCACCAGTGGGATTTTCAGGAGGTGGATACCCTTAAAACCACACCCATGAAACAACAGCCTACTTTATTGGTGTTTTGTCAGCCTAGGATCCAGTTATAGTAATTGCCTATGAAAAAAATGGCGTTGATGCTTGAGGCTAAAAGGGGAACTAATACGTTCTAATGAGGACCGTTTACATTTGCATTAGGAGGTGAGGCGGTCTAAGAAGAGCTGAAATGCTTTCAGAGGGAACATCACTGCTTGCTACCCTTGACACCTCAGTTCCTAATCTTAGTAAGAGAAACGGAACTACCCTTTCATCTCAGGTCTGCTTGGAAGATCAAGCCAATTTGGTTTTCTGACAGCTACTGCTATTTCTTAAAGAAAAAAAAAAGTAATTGTAGAAACTGTCTTTTAATCACTTTGTTTTACAAGGAACAAATTCAGTAAAAGCAAAGAAGAAGGTAAGAGAGATAAGGAAAGAAGCTGTTCAGAAATATTGGAATTTGGGAGATTAAAGAGGAGATATTTATGGAGACTTTCTAGAAGTAAAATAGCAAATTTAAAACCGAAACTGTGGTTGCCCCTCCCAGGGGACAGGTGAGCTGCACCCACCATAATGGGGGCAATTTCCCCCTCCCTACTTTCAATTTCTCCTTGCCACCCTATCCTCTTTATTAGTGAAATGATGGGGAAGTTTTGGTGTAACCTGAATACTTCCTGATTTGAGTAAAATAAGAAAAAAGTACAGAAAGGAAATATGGTTTTAAGCGCAAAGGGAAATTGACTAAATGTGAAATCTTCAGTGACTACATTAACTTGGGAGTGTCCATTTTGAATTTCGTTGTGCTAAAAGTTCTTGAAGACCCTGGCACCGAGATCCTCACAACTAGCAATGGAGTGAATCAGGCATGATTTATGTGTCTCCTTCTGACATCTCAGCTTGGATTTTATCTGGCTGACTTCCCACTGGAAGAAGTGTCACGCAGTTGACCGCTGCTGGGATAGAAAGGTTTTCTTTTCTTTTTTCTTTTTTTTTTAGACAGTCTCGCACTATTCCCCAGGGCTGGAGTGTGGTGGCATGATTTCGGCTCACTGCAATCTCTGCCTCCTGGGTTCAAGCGATTCTCTGCGTCAGCCTCCAGAGTACCTGGGATTACAGGCACCTGCCACCACGCCCAGCTAATTTTTTGCACTTTTAGTAGAGATGGGGTTTCACCATATTGGCCAAGCTGGGATAGAAAGTTTTTCTGTCAGTATCAAACATAGTGGTATGAAGTTTGAAGATTCTGGAGGTACAAATAATGCTAACAGTGACTTGCTGCTTGAAAGGGTAAAATTTTATTAGATGTTGGAAGATGTGTGTTAATTTAATTTCATATTATTTCTTCTGAACTGCACAGGATATGACCAGATACATTTTCTTTTTATTGAGATGGGGGCTTACTCTGTTGCCCAGGCTGGAGTGGAGTGGTGTGATCATGGCTCACTGCAGCCTTGAACTCCTGGGCTCAAGGGATTCTCCCACCTCAGCTTCCCGAGTAGCTGGGACCACAGAAACATGCCACTTCCCCTGGCTAATTTTTTTTTTTTTGGTAGAGATAAGGTCTTGTGATATTGCCCAGACCAGATACATTTTAACAAATGATTCTTAATCCAAGCCTGTTCTCTTTCTATACAAAATACCCCAAACAATTGTAATCAAACAGGTAGTTTTCTACTAGTTTTCTGTCCTAGTTTCAAAGTTCATCTTTGCTTTCAACTCAGCAAAAGGTTTTATTTTAGTGCACTATGCCATGCTTTGCTGGTTGCAATTGGGTGGAGGTGTAATAGTGTACATCTGTAAATTGCCCAGTGTGCATTGGTTTTTGGTATTATAAGGGATTATGCCCATTGACATGTCTGTTTGCAATCATAGTTTGCTTATTGAGAAGTGTGCTGTTTTCTAAAAGCCACTAAGAAAAGAGTAAACCTTATATGAATTTGACTCAGGAAGAATAAAACAAATGTTGGCAAACTTTATCATGATCAACAATTGCTATTTCAATATTCTCTCAGTTGCTCTGAAGGAGAGTCGTTAGCTAAATAAATGAGCAGGAGGATGAAAACCCTAATACCTACATGGGCTCAATCTATGATTTGCTAATCATTGCTACACTTTAGCTGAGTCAAAGACAGTGGCTTTGACAGATACATCAAGGGGAGCAGTGTGGCCAGATGGCCAATGTCTTCTTTTAATCTTTTAAAATTCACAAATTTTTTTCCTTTAAAATTCTCTAAATGTTAATCATTCACTAAAATCAGTAAACCTCTTGAACTGGTTTCTTGCTTTTATGATAGAGTAGGGTGCCTGATGGGGATCAGATCTTATCTTTTTGCAACCTGAAAATCTGCCCTGTGGAGGACTGAGAAGTACTTCCTGCCTTTCTGATGGAGCCCGTGATCTATTTTTGGTACGCATTGATTGGGAAGGGGCTACTTTGGGGGACTACTGGGCAGGCCCAGATATCAACAATAATGATGGCCTTTAGGTAGTGCTCACCATGTGCCAGGCACCCTTCTAAGTGCCTTACAAATGTGCATTCATAGACTCCCTAAAGGGTCCTTTGATGCAGCATTCCTATTTTGTTGATGAGAAGACTGAGGCACAGGAACATGAAATACCCTTCCAGATCTAAGTTGTCTGATGCCAAAGTCCGTGTTTCTAACATTGTGATTCCCTTTTAAATGATTTATACTGGGGTAGACAGAGATGTGCCACTCAAAGGGACAAGCATCAACCAGCACAGGCTTGTGGAATATGGAATCCCAGGGACTTCCAGAAAGAAGTGGTCAAGGGTAAGACACAGGGAAGAGCATCTGACACCCCCAGTGTTTAAGCAACGTTATGATTGAGACTATTTGGGAATCGTTAGAGATTGGGGAGATTAAGGGTATCTGAGCTGTGTATGTTTTTGTAGTCTAAAATCTGAACTAGACTACTTATTTTTGGGTGCGATCAGAGGGGGCGATGGTGATCGATGTAGGAAAAGGATATAACTTATTATTTAGTTTATTTACTTACTCAGCACATATTTATGGAGTGTTTACTGTTCTGTCTGCACCAAACAGCTACAGTGAAGACACTGGAATATTCCACTGATAGACCGAGCATCCCTGACCTGTAAGTCTGGAGGCAGCCTCTCTTACAACGATAGTTACGGTACTTTCCGGGTGCCTATAACCAGCATTCCCCACATCCCTTCAGGCCAATGAATTACTAATGTGCTGAGATGTTTAAAATATAAGATACAATTATGGGACATAAGGTATTGTCTAAAACCTACCTAGGTTGTTGAAAATAGGGAAATAAGAGGAGGAATTATGCCTTAGAATGTGGAGATGGTGCTTTATGTGCTCAGAAGAAAAAGGGTGAGAAAGGAAGGGGAGAGTCGATTAAATGCAGAGGAACATTTATTGAATGTCTATTATAAGCCAGGTCAATTTTGCAGGTGTCATCTTGTGTTATTCAACCCACAGCTCTGTGATATCTATTATTATTCCTATTTTAGATTTTTACAGACTCGACCGTGGTTACACAGCTAGTAAGCACTGCTAGGTAAATGACAGAGCCTGGATTTTACTGCATACCTCAGGAGGGAATGAAAATTGGCACCTCCTGGAAATAGAAGGACCTTCCTTGGCACAGCCGGACTAGTCAAAAAGGGTATATGAGAAAGGAGACTGGGGTGTCACAGATAATGATGGTTTTCAGATGGCAGATTCTTTTCTATTTTGGCAGAAGATGAGACAGTAGGAAAGGGCCAGGGTGCCAGGACAAGGGGAGAGATCATCTCTGGGAGGGCTAAGAAGGTGTAGAGATTGGCAAGCCACCTAATGCTAACTGCAAATCTTCTATTTAAAGTTTTCTCTAGGCTCACTCTGCTTACTTTTGATGGTATCAAAAAAAATAAGAAGCAAGGTCTTCAGATCCTTTTGTTTAATGGAAGCCATGAATGTGAATAGTTCAAGAAGACCATCAGCCAGCCCTATCGATGCCTGTGAATGCCATGCAAACTTTATTTTATAAGAGCTTCATACTGAGAGAGTCCTTTAATTGGGACACCATACCCTTTAGAATCAAGTGGTCAGGAGTGGTCTTATGCTTGGGAGAAGGAATTATTAATACTTCTTCCATTATGAATATATACTGCTCTTCTGATGATAGCACCTAGAACTATAACTATGTGGTGGATAAGAGCATGGCTTTGGAATTAGACAGAACTGGGTTCAAACTCCAGCACAGCTATGAAGCAGGTTAGGATATAGGTTGGCTGTATGAAAAAAATCTGAAATAATGGCGGTTTGAACAAGATAGAAAGCTATTTTCTTTTTTACTTAACGGTTTGAGATACGTGGTCTAGGACTGAGAGAGCTGATCTACACTGCGTGGCTGTCCCGGAATTTAATCTTGTTGCATTGTCCATAGGATGAGGTTTTCAAACGTAAGGTTCAAGATGCCTCATTTCTTCATCAACATTCCAAGTAGCAGTATGGAAGAGGGGAATGTGGTGGTGGGGGAGCATTTTCTATTTAAAGGCAAGTCCAGGAAGGTACCCATACCGTACCACTTCCTTTTATATTTCATTGGCCAGATCTTACTCTCATGTCTGTACCTGGCTGCAAGGGCAGCTGGGAAATGTAGTCTTTATTCCAAGGGGCCATGTGGCTAGTCCAAAATCATCGGTTCTATCGCTATGGGATCTGCTGAGTGACTTTGGACTGGTTAATTAACCTCTGTGTCCCAGTTTCTGCCCCTGTAACATGGGATAGTAAAAGTCTACCTCATAGAGTTGGTGTGATGATTAAAGAGGAAAATATTCGAAGTACTTATTAAGCACTCAACAAAGATACCTGTGATGATGGTTTATTGAGGCTGGGAGCATTTCCAGAATCCTCTACCCAGCAAGCCAGGACCCTGAGCTTGTCACTCTTTTTCTATGTAGGCTCATGTTTGAATCCTCTAAAGCAGAGCTGTCCAATATTTTGGCTTCCTTGGGGGCACATTGGAAGAAGAAAAATTGCCTTGGGCCACACATAAAATACACTAATGATAACCGATGAGCCAAAAAAAAAAAATTGCAAATATATCTTATAATGTTTTAAGAAAGTTTACAAATTTGTGTTGGGCCACATTCAAAGCTGTCCTGGGTGGCATGTGGCCCACGGGCCGCAGGTTGGACAAGCTTGCTCTAAAGGCCTTTGTGGTTAGGATTCAATGACCAAAAAATTACCTACCAACAACGGACAGCAGAAGGTCCATTCCACGTAGTCCCCAAGAGAAAAAGAGCTGGCAGTGGCTATGACTCCTTTTCCCAGCCACCAGCTCCTGAAGGACAGAGGTGGCAGATGAAGATGAGGAGCAGAGTCTGGCTTTATATCTTGCTGCCCAGCTATGCCCTAGGCTTACATTTCATCTCCAAAATCCAGTGCTCTAGTTTCAGGCTGAAGTATGCCAGCTCTTCACTGGTGCTTTTGCCTCCATTTTCCACAGCCTGGCTCCTGTCCAGTCCACCCAGGGAGCCAGCCACATTTAGATAGAATTTAGTGATGAATGATTATTAGAAAATAATTTTTACAATTGCCTTGTTTGCTTTTTGCTGGCTTTGTTTTCAGATGCTGGGTAATAATGCCGGTGCTAAGTCAGATGCGAAGGCATTTCTTCCTTCCAGAAAGTACACAGGGCTCAGAAACTTGTTCAGAATGTATTTGCACTATGAAGTGGCTGATCCGTTTTTAAAGACCGTGTAAAATACCTGCCATTAACAGAAGTTACCTTAGCCTCTCTGAGAGGTAATTCATGCCGTGGCTTATAAAATACCAGCTGTTTCCTTACGTGTGGCCTGAAAGACATTCTTCTGTTTCAGCTAGCCACAGATTTGCTGACTACCAGCTACTCAAAATCTGAAATCCTTTGTTGGAGGCCAACTGTATGCCAAACCCTTTTAGAGTAGCCCTTAGCTCTCCCACCTTCTCATAGTGGCATTATCTGCCTGCTCTGTGGATGAGCAAACTGATCACGTAGCACAATTCGACCTCAGAATTCTGGGGTGATTCTTACTGCATTTCAAGATGTGTTTTCTTGCCCTGATTCCTCCTCACGGAAAGAATTTTCTCTGTAACTTCATCACTATATCTGGCAGCAAAAAGAGAGAGCCCGTGGTAGTTGAAAACATGCATATATTTTTAATCAACAGGAGTTTGGTACTTTTCTTCTTGGCTGTAAATCATCAAAGAATTCTCAGTTGCAAGGGTTCCATTATTAACACAGAAAGATGCTAATAAAAGCTCTTATATACCAACAGCTTTCTCTTATTTCCTTCTCTCTTTCTTTCCTTTTCCCTTTCTACTTTGTTGCTTCCCTCCCTCTGTCTCCCACCCTCCCTTCCTTCCTCTGTCTCTCCTTCTCTCCCTCCCTTTCCTTCTGCCCATTTTTCTTTGCTTCCCTTCTTTCTTTGGGTGATGTAAATCACTGTGATTGCAATAAACAGCCTAAAGGTTTTAGGGCTTCAGTGAACTAAGATGTACAGATCACAGCTAATCACTAGTTTGTCCTTGCTACAGTAAACTTAACTTGTTGCCCTCTGTGCAGTTAAGGGAACCAAAACGAATTCAACTCCACACTCTGGTTATCCACAATGAGGTCCTGTGCCTTGACATGCATCACTTACAGTAAAAACTTTGGTTTTTCAAATTGATTCAATGTCCCTCAATTCCATCTGGAGAGTAGAAGTTGTAATGTAAAACAAAGACAACTCTGGTTTCTGCAAAGAACAAGAGCCATGTGTGGAACTGAAGGCATTACTTTTCAAAGTAGCTTGTTTCCAACAACTTGGGGAATCTCTTTTTGTGATAGCAAGAAAAGTTAGCACAAGGAAACACAGGTTCCCCCACCAACCACCCATGTCCTTTAATCTTTTCATGTTGAATTTTTGCCACTGAAGCCTAAGGAAATAACTTGGTTTAAATATAATAGTTGTTATGCGTTACCATAGCCTGATACTACATGGGGTTTCAAAACAGTTTTTATTTCCAGTATATGCCCTTTGATAATAGAATAACATGACCCTTTTAGGAATTAGTAATGCTTTTCAACAATTTCTCTCGCAGAAGAAATTGGCATAATTTTACAAGTCTGATTTGTTTCATATTAATATTTGTACATAGATACAGGGAAGATATTATAGATATGCAGAAATATTATACTTAATAACATAGAAACAAATAAAACCCCAATTGGAAAGCTTCTCATCTTCCTGTCAGATTGAAAAAACAAAAGCCTAGAGAACGATGGCACTATGTATTTTTGATGGTTTGCTCATTAAATAAAAAAGTCATATTTTTTTACAGAAGTATAGAGCAGAACATAAAGGTTCTGGTAACTTGAAAAAACTGCAAAATTTCTCTTCTAAGCTTACAGAAATTAGCTTTAACTATTTTCTTTGTAATTCTAAGAAAAAGACCTTATGATGTGGTAAAATAGTAATAATAATAATAATATTAAGGCATTATTCAAGGAATGGGGAGAAACATTTTACTTTCATTGACTTTAACATCAAAAAGTTTGCAGGAAATGCTCATAATTTAAAGTTAAGTGAAAGAAAGCAAAATACAAAATATCATGAGCCAAATTTTGTAAAAGCTGGAAACGTACATATTAATAAGATTAAAAGGATACATACTAAAATGTGAGCATTTGTTTCTCTGCATGTTGAGATTAATTATTGGCAATGCTTACATTCTTTATTCTTTCATGCTACTTTCCACTTCTTCAGTAATTAGGTTATATGTTTTTTAAGAGAAATGTGTTAGTTTTAAAACACACAAATTAAAATAACGCAAGACCTTCTCAGTAGGAATCAAACAGGAGAAAAGTAGAAAATAATGTTGCTTTGGGAAAGTCCAACTTTGGGTTTTTTTTCTTTCTTTCTTTTTTCCAAGGTCAGCAAGCTTTTTCTGTAAAGGGCTCTCTAAGTATTTTGTGCTTTGTGGTTCATACAATGTCTATTGCAACAATTCTACTCTGCCATTGCAATGCGAAAGTAGTTAGATCATACGTAATGAATGGGTATTGTGTTTCAATACAATTGTATTTATTAACACAAATTTGAATATCATATACTTTTGTATATTGTGAAATATTATTATTCTTTTGACTTTTTTCCCCATTATTTAAAAATGTAAAAACCATTTATAGCCTTTGGGTCATATAAAAACACATCATAGGCCAGATTTGGACCTCAGGCCATAGTCTGCCAACCCTTCCTTATTCCATTATTCCACATTTTCCAGAAAATTAAAAATATAAATAATCTTTCAGTTTTCTTTTTAATAACATCAGAAAAATTTAAAATGGGTGCATGTGCTCAGATGGCTCAGATTACAAAAATGCGTTCCAGTGGGTAGGAACCAGATTGGTTTCTGCTCCTGAAACTGAAATCCTAGGTGTGTGGGGGGCTAGGTCTGCACTAATTAGAATTCCATTCAGGCTGATGAAAAAGGGGCTCTTTCCATGCAAGCCTGGCAATTCCAGAGCTGTCCGTCGCCATGCAGCTCCAGGTATCTGCCAACTGTTTCCACAACATTCTTCTGAGGCTTCAGCAGGACCTTTGTGTGGAGGAGGGAATGATTCTCCCCTGTGGCCACCACAAGGGCTGAACTGGAGGCACTTACCCCAGGGTATGACTCAGAAGTAACCCCACACTGGGACCTTGCTGGTTCAAATCGGATCTGCGAAGCCAGAGACCATTGCAGTTCAGCGTTGTGATCGTGTGGTCCTTTTGAGTGACTACTGCAAGCTGCAGTGATGCTGGGGCGGGAGGGAGTGGAGTCAGACCCCGCATGTCTCTTTCAAGTGTTAGTGGACTGTTGTGTTGAAGTCTTGCTTATTCCTGGAGTCTTTTGTTATTGTTGCTTTTCTTATTTTTTTAAATACATTTCTTTAACTGCTTCATTATCTAGTCCAGTAGTGAATAGGTTCATCCAAACTGAATTTAGTGGGAGGCCGAGGCAGGCAAATCACTTGTGGTCAGGAGATCAAGACCAGCCTGGCCAACATGGTGAAGCCCTGTCTGTACTAAAAATACAAAAATTAGCCAAGCATGGTGGCACACGCCTGTGGTCCCAGCTACTTGGGAGGCTGAGGGAGGAGAATTGCTTGAACCTGGGAGGCAGAGGCTGCAGTGAGCTAAAATCATGACACTGCACTCCAGCATGGGCTACAGAACGAGACTCTGTCTCAAAAACAAAAAAGCAAATAAACCCTTCCAAACCGCATCTAGACAACTCAAAATAACTGAGGAGACGGGGACAGTGAGCGTCTTGGGGAGGTGCACAGTTGTGGGAGATGGAAATGCCATAAAAACCCAACATAGAGGCTGAATCAAAGAAGGCAGGATGTAGAATTCAAATAATCAATCAATCACAAAGCACTTATTAAACACACCTATCATGTTCTAAATCTCTATGGTCCCTGTCACCTTTTATTTGCTCTCTATACTTATGATTGGACAGACACGATGTGCTTCCAGGGCTGAGGGAGGGTCAATGGAGGAGTACATGGAACATTTTCTTTTAATACAATTTTACAACTTAGTGAAGACTCAAAATTTTGCTTATCAGAAGAGGACTTTATTCAGATGACATAAGAGTACTAATTAGGATCCTTTATTTGTGTAAGAAAATGTTTCTTTTTGCGATGGAGTCTGGCTCTGTCACCCACGCTGGAGTGCAGTGGCGTGATCTTGGCTCACTGCAACCTCCGCCTCCTGGGTTCCAGTGATTCTCCTGCCTCAGCCTCCCTAGTGGCTGGGACTACAGGCGTGCGCCACCATGCGCGGCTAATTTTGGTATTTTTTAGTAGAGACAGGATGAGCCACCGTGCTCAGCCTTGGAAGTGTTTCTTAATAGTTCATGTTAAAAAAAAAAACCAAAAGTATGTCTATAGATTTCATATTTTATTTGGCAGAGAAAAGTCCCACTGTACAAGGCAGACTTAAAAGGATTTGAACATAAGGAGAAAAGTCTGATGCGTTTGCTTTTCTTCTCAGGGAGAAGAATCCCTGACTTCAGAACCCCTGAGGTCCTGCAAGTGATTTGTATCGGAGCATCCCTGCAGTTGACTGTCTGACAGTCACCAGATGCTGGATTGATCTGCAAGTGCCAGAAGTGCACAAAGACATCACTCCAGCAAGAAAGAGCTCTGGGCTGGAGTGTGACTCCAGTGCCCTGGAGAACTGGTAGGAAACATCATAAATTTTATCCCTCTTTCACAGGTCTGCTATTTTAGTCCTTAGTAAACCAGCAAGGGCTATAGGTAATCATCTTGGTTGAAGAAATGGACTTAGGTGCCAGGACTCCTTCAGATCTAAGCAGAGCTGGGGTGGGTTGTGTGGGCACAGGGGATGTTAAAAACGCTTCAGATTTTGGCAGGCTGAGCCTGGTTTCTCAGTAACAAAGGGCAGGCTTCTCATTCCTATCAGAGATGAAGGATGTTTCAGTATTAAACGACATTATTTTTCTTGAGGTCAAAACATTTTGCAAGCATACATCTCTGAAATCACAAATGGAGAAATTTAACTTGTTTTGCAGAAATTGATTTTATAGTTTTTTTTCGGGAACTTTTTTTTTCTTTTTAAGGTAAGGTATGTATCCTTGTATTATTCTTCTAGCTTTAATGAACCTCCTGTTTTCTGGGATTTTAAAAATTCAGTGAAACTGACCTGGAAAAGGTGATCAAGAAGAAAGATAGCAGTCTCTCTCTCTCTCTCTCTCTGTGTGTGTGTGTGTGTGTGTGTGTGTGTGTGTGTGTGTAATTGTGCCGGTGTGATGAATGAGAATTCCTGCTACATAACAGGCAGAACATAGATTTGTGAATGAGATAGGTACATCTAAAATTCGAACTCCAGCATTATTAAGTAAGTGTTTTGGCGCAAGTTAGATGACCTCAGATTTCTCACCTATAACATGCATATAATCTTATCTATTTATCACAGTATTTGGCACTAGCACACAGACGAGGTGCTCAAGAAATGGCAACTTGGATTATAATAACAATTAAATTATGCCTTTTAACTCAATAGGCTCAGGAAAAAGTTTATGAAATTCATGGTCCACACTTACAGTTTTAGAAGTTCTATAGCTTTTGATTTTTGCTATTTGGGCAGTGAATCTTTATGCCTATTAATTTCTGTTTCGGGACTCCAGACTTTGAAATGTATATAGATTTTATGCCAAGGCAATCCAAAACCAGGAGCCGAGACTCAAGGGTTGTGGACGTGAGGGCTGGCCAATCCGTTTTGTGTATCATTCATAAGTCTTAAATTGGTCATTCTTAAGGCCTAATAATGACGTTGATCAAGATAACTTGGGGTCATCACAGTTAACTTGTTTGCCAAATAAATGAATAAAAAAGAGGATACATTACTGGAACTTTCCTTCAGCTCAGTCCCACAACAACTGAGTGAAATTTGACGGAATGGGACTCAGATAGGAATGTTTTTGGAAAAGCTTCTCTGATGAATCTCCTGCACACCCAGATTTGAGATCCACCGCCCCTAAACATTTTAAATTTAAGTTATTTTTAATGAATTAATTGCCACTTCTTAACAGCCAAGACTATAAGGCTTTTTTATTTAACGTTTTTCTTTCTTTGTTGTCACTCTCAGCTGTCCTATCTCTGGGGGCTGTTTGTCCTCTCTCCTCCTCTTCTGTATTCTAGTTGGAAACATCTAATGATGTTTATAATATCTAGGGAAGCAGCTGACCAAACTTGTTAGAATTGCAGTTCATGATCCTTCTACCCATTTGGCTGGCGGCTTTTTGGTTCTCTGAACTTCCAGTTTCAAGGTCACCAAGTATTAAAATGTCTGTAGTTCTTAGGTCATGGGGACTGAGAACTAGGAGCCCGGAAACATGAATCATGGAGAAGAGAGTCAGCCAGTCCATTTGGTACTCAGTGGCTTCACAATTCTTAAATTGTAGCGCTTGAGCAGGAACCCCAGGGAATGCACTAGGTACTGAAAGGCAGAGCAGAAGCCACGGAGAACATGGCAGGGCTGTGTTTTAATGCTACCTCCATCATTAGCTGTGTGACCTTGGGCCAGTAGTTTACCTCGCTGGACCTCTGTTTCTTTTCTGGTAAAACTAGGTAAAAATTTATGAAATATTTCCAGCAGAAAAATCATAGAGAATAATGTAACAATTACATGTGTACCTACCGCTCACTCTAATAAATCCTATTACTTTTCCATGATGACTTCTTTATATGTTTGAAGATAATTTTGAAGCCTCTTTTGAACCCCCTCCCTAATCTTATTCTCTTTCCTTCACCCCTAGAAATAATCATTATCCATTAATCATTACTGGAGTATATCATTCCATGTAAATTTTATGTTATATCTATACCTGTTTACAAAACATGTATAGGATCATCTTACTGGTTTTTACACTTGAAATGAGTGCTATGACTATTCATATCATTCTTCAATGTACCTTTTTAAAATTTACTATCATGTGTTTGAGGCTAATTCATGCTGATGCATGCGGCTCTGGTTTGTTCTGTATAATGTTCCATTACATGAATATACCATTTGATGTAGCCCATTCTTCTGTTGGTGAATCTGAGGTTATTCAGGATAGAGAAATTTCAAGGGCCCCTCCAGTTTGAACTTTGTAGGATCTGACATGAAAATGTAATTTTTCTGAAGAAGTTTTGTAACAACACCTTTGGCCTTTCCCACTGACTCAGGTGTCCACTTTTTCAAAGGGCACCTCATGGGCATGGGGGAGATTGCGGAAGTCAGATCTTTGGCTGCTGGGGTCATCCCCATGTTTAGTGAGCACAAAGAGGCCGTTATCATGCAGTGGGTCAAAAAGCACAGACTTTGGATTCAGTCAGACTTTGTTTTGCATCCTAACTTTGCCACCTGTGAGTTGTGTAATCTTGGGCAAACTACATAACCTCTGGGAACTTGAATTTCCTCAACTGGAAAATTAGAAACACATGATCAAATGTGGTGGCTCACGCCTGTAATCCTAGTACTTTGGGAAGCCGAGGCAAGCTGATTGCCTGAGCTCAGGAGTTCGAGACCAGCCTGGGCAACACGGTGAAACCCCATCTCTACTAAAATACAAAAAATTAGCCAGGCGTGGCGTGTGCGCCTGTAGTCCCAGCTACTTGGGAGGATGAGGCAGGAGAATCGCCTGAACGCGGCAGGCGGAGGTTGCAGTGAGCCGAGATGGTGCCACTGCACTCTTTCCTGGGTGACAGAGTGAGAGAGACTCCATCTCCAAAAAGAAAAGTAGGAAAACAATTTTTCCTGCTTATGGTTGCCATGAGGATTAAAAACGATGATGTATATAAAGTACTTGGCAGCATGCATGCTTCCTAGTAAGTGCTTGATAAAGTGATAGAGCATATAGTGTGTGTGTGTGTGTGTGTGCATGTGCGCACATGAGAGGGAGAGGTAGAGAGAGAGAGGATAAGAGAATGCCAAGGCTCTGCCAGGACCAGCGGGCATCTTCCCAAATTATTTCCCCAAGTTATTTCCAACTTAAGAAGCCTAGCACTTAGTTTGTATTTAATAATAAATCTGATTACAAAAATAAATAAACAAGTGTGTAAATATATGAGTGAGACAATTAGAAACGTGCATTGACCAGTGTGATCAATGGAAGCAAGTTTATGAAACGACCACAGAGCAGCTTTTCAGTAGTTCCTATTAGTAGGGGGTGACTCAGAAAAGTTAAGAACATTTTTCCTGAAGATCAAATATTCTATTGTACAAATCGGTCACTTCTTTAAATTCCCTAAAACAATCCTGCTGAAGTTTTAGGCCAATGGTGGCCCCAGAAGCAGCCTCCAGCTCAGATATGCCCTACACTTTCCTATTTGTCACTGTCACAACTCTCTGTCCTAATTATTCCATCCTGTTTGATCAGCGTTCATCCTCTAGACAGCCTGACTTCTTAAGTGAATGTCCACGTTTACACTAGAGCAGCAGGCACTTCCTGGCTGGCTCCTTCCAGACAAGGAGCCTCTGTTCGCCTTGGGACTGGGGAGCAAACAGCCTCTGACTGTCCCAGCTGGTGAGTAACAAGCCCAGTCCTGGGACAGGATATTTCACGTACATATTTCTGAGCAATAAGATGGGAACCAAACCAATCGGTTATAAGATTGCCAGCCTTTGAAAAAGCAGCACTCAGCCATAGCATTTACAGGCTAATGTTTAAGAGAATAAAACCTGTCTATCTACCCGGGATTCCTTTTAAGTGGTAGAGAGTTTGCAAAGGTGTACTATTTCTAAATAAAGTGCTTTTGACAGGAGCTCATGCTGAATGATGGTAGAGTATTGTTATGCTTCTGTTTTACTTTCGAGGCTGTGTTTATGTCCTGTCTGAAGCCTTTAAAAATATTGTATAGACATGTGAGAAACCAGTTTACTTGACTCCTATTTAAAAAAAAGAAGGAAAATAAAACTCACCTTTCTTCTTGACTTAGAGGTTAGTAAATTGAGTGTGGCCGGTTTGTGGTCATTGGGTTTGCTTAGGCTAAATGGATTCAAATCCCTGCTTTGAATCCGCTTTGGCCTGTATTGAGGGTCAGATTGGGGCCTTTTGTTCAGGGCCATCTTGAGTGGCAGGAGGGCCAGGGAGGTGGAGGAATGACAAGTATTATAGGACTGTAGGTTGCTATTGTCTCACACTCTAGCTTCCAGAGCCCAACTATTTTCTTCTGTTGAGGGGAAAGCTGGAAAGGGAGAGAGCAGAGAGAGAGAGAGAGAAAGAGAGAGAGAGAGAGAGAGAGAGGGAGAAACAGAGTAGAAGGAGAGGCAGAAGGTAAGGACCAGAGCAGCCCCAAGCCTGGCCGTCCCTCACTGCCTCCATCCCCCACCCCACTAACCCATCGCCTTCTCGCTGACCCAGACACAGAATATAAATGAAACACTTTGCCGGTGCAGGACACTAACTGGCAGTGGCCTGCTGGAGCTAAGGCCATTTTCTAAGCAACTCACTAATCAGAAGTGACTGAGGCTCTGAAGAGAATACAGCCCAGCCTGGGATCCACCCTCCATGCTAATGAAGAAGGCAGTGAGGTGGATAATTAAGGGCAGTGATGTGAATAATTCCAAACTGATAATTCGAAGGTAATGAAATGCATTAGGAGTTTGGGGGCAGCAGATTTCCCTTACCAGACAGGGCTGTTTGATGATGAAATGAGCTTGCCTTTTCTAAGCACAGACCAGCTGACTCTGAGTGGAGCTGGCCTGGGAAGACTGGGGTGGCCGAGAGGAGCTGACTCGGGATTAGGAATTCATGCAGCCATTCAAGACAATGTTTAGGAAGCTTACACAACCACACAGGGACACACGTGTGGTATGATTTTAAGTGAAAAAATAAAGAAGCGTGCTAAGTGAATATTTTGGCCAGCTACTGCAATGTATAAAACAAACAGAAGCAATAAACCAAAACTTTATATATGTGGAAGAAAGATCAGAAAGGACCCTATGACAGGTTGAATGTCCTTATCTTAAATTCTTGGACAAGAACTGTTTTGGAGTTTGGATTTTTTTGGATTTTGGAATATTTGGCTTATACTTACCAGCTGAGCATCCCAAACTGAAAAATCCAAAATCAAAAAAAGTAAAAATGAGAATTTCCTTTGAGTGTCACATCAGTGCTTCTAAAGTTTCAGATTTTGGAGCATTTGCATTTTGGGTTTTTGAATTTTGGATGCTTAACCTGCATTAAAAAGTTTAATAGTAGTTACCTGGGTAATGGAGGCCGGGAGCCTTGGCTCAAGCCTGTAATGATAGAACTTTGGGAGGCTGAGGCAGGCATATTGCCTGAGCTCAGGCGTTCCATACCAGTGAAACTCCATCTCAGAAGAAAGAAAAAGAAGAAGAAGGAGGAGGAGGAGGAGGAGGAGGAGGAGAAAAAAGTAGTTGTCTGGGTAGTGGGACTATGGGTTATTTCTTTTATTCTTCTCTCTAATATTATTTTCTAAATTTTCTTACATTAACTCAAACCATTTTCATAATGTAAAAGGTGAACATACTAAAATAAGAATTAGCTGTGGCATAATTCTTCCGCAGAATGGACAGGAGAGATCTGACAGATGCTAACTTTGTGACCAGCGAGTGGGGTGTGCAGTCTAGAGAGGCTACATTTTGCTGCGTAAGTTGTTAGAGGTCCTTGCAGCCCTATTCTGGATAGAAATATTTCCTCTGTGAGATTCAGTGATTGGGCATGGTGGTTCATGCCTGTAATCCCAGGGATTTGGGAGGCCGAGGCAGGAGAATCATTTGAAGCCAAGAATTCGAGACGAGCCTGGGAAACACAGTGAGACCCACATCTTTACAAAAAAAAAAATTAATTAAAAATAAAAAATAGCCAGCCATGGTGTATAGCCCCAACTACTCCAGAGGCTGAAGTGAGAGAGTCACTTGAGCCTAGGAGCTCGAGGCTGCCGTGACCTGTGATCACACCACTGCACTCCAGTCTGGGTGACAGACTGAGACCCTATCTCTTAAAAAAACAAAATAGAATAAAATAAAAAAGAAATTCAGACTGTCTAAAATCTCCCTGGCTCGGCTTTTCTAAAAGCTTATGAGATGTTTTCAGAGACGGAGGCTTTTTGGCTACTGTGTTTCCATGTTCTCCTTAGGGTAGAATCAATTTCTACCATATTTATTAGCTTTATGGAACCTCCTTCTCCTCATGCGTCTTTCTCCAGTCTTCTAGTTTTAGAACTAATTATGAACATAACACTATCGAATTTACAGGGACTCCTTAGTTTACTAAATCATGGGGCTGGCCAAGCTGTAGGGTTTATGAGAGATAGCTGGGAGGCAATGACTGATTATTTCTCATTCTTACGGATGAGACTAATGTAGGAGACTTGGTAGTGAATTACTTATTTTACCAAGATTTTCATTTAATGAAGGTGATCTACTACCTCAAAATAAAATCCATACTTCCTTCTGCAAATTTTTGGATTTTTAAACATAAAATCTGTTATGGTCTAAATGTTTATGTCTCCCCTACAAAAATCCGTATGTTGAAATCCTAACCCCCGGGGTTACGGTATTGGGAGGTAGGCCTTTTGAATGTGATTAGGTCATGAAGATGGACCCTTATATTATAAGGGGCTGAAGAGACCAGAGTTCTTCCTTTCCATCATTTGAGGACACAATGAAAAACTGACCTTCACTGAATCTGCTAACACCTCGATCTTGGACTTCCCAGCTTCCAGAAATGTGAGAAAAGAATTTCTGTTGTTTATAAGCCACCTAGTTTACGGCATTTTGTTATAGCAGCCTGAATGGACTTAGAGGACCGCCTTAGGAACTCTTTGATACTTAATCTCACAATGTTGCTTTTGGTACTGAATCTGCCAGGTGTTTGTGCTGCCGTTAGCCATGACCTTGTTTAGGTTGGGTGAGTGTTAAATTATTGTGCATTGCTGGAGAGTTAAGATCACTCTGTCTTACTGAATTGAGTTGATAACAGTACTTATTGTGATCTTATGATACAAGCCAGATTCTAAAGTCTTGTCTTAAGAGTTTAACGTATATAGTTGCTCTCATGTGTAATCATTTCATAGTTGTGTATACTGCAACTTTTGTAACTTAGAAAATGAGAACAATGATCCTCACCTCGAAAGCTATTAAGGCAATTCAGTACAACAATATCATTAGTATAGTGCTTGGCAGATTGTAAGTGACATATTGGACCTGTTAAGCAGATGCATGCCAGTTACAATGCTCACTCGGACAAAGCCAAAGGATGTTTACCAAACCCACAGCCCCTTCTGAGCACTTCCTCATGTGGAACCCACCATGCTTGTATTCCAAGGCCCTGCCCTGTTGAATTCTGAGGATTAGACTCAGGGAGGGCATTGGACCTAAAAATAGTCATTCTCTGGCTGATCAATAGCTTATGTAGTTATACCTGTCTCTGCCTATCCAGAATAATAGTGGCTATCCCACTCAATCAGGTCCTGTTTTAGAGAGCTGGACTCATGACATACTTGGAGGGTCCAGCAGCAGGAGCAATACAGACTGAGCTATAGCTCTTCTCTGCTTTGCTCCTTTTCCTCTCTCCCCTTTCTTCTGGAAACAGACCCCAACCTTCTAGCTGTAGCTACCTTAGCTGGGTCAGAGTACTTCCCTTGGATTTTTCTGATTGGGTTCTGGTTCTTCTCAGGTTAGGAGGTTCTGTGCAGCCAGGCTTCCTATGCACATGCCTGCGAGGGCCAGGTGGGTAACTTCAGTGAGAATTGACCAGGTGCAAAAATAATGGGGCTGGGGAAGTCCCAGGGCCAGGCACAAAGCATGTCTGCCAAAGGCAACCAAATTAAAGGAGCATGTGTACCTGTCTTGGCCAATAAAATAAGTGAAGTTGTAATGTAGTCCCCACTGCCAGATAATGTCAACTCAGAAGCCTAGTGTGAGATCCACTCACCCTAAAGACGGACTTTCTCCAGGAAGAGAGACCATGGCTACAAGCACTTTATGGAAGGTGGCTCTTTGTTTGGTAACTGTCTGTCTAAACAATATCAAAGATGGAAACCCTAAAGGAGAAGATGGATCTATGTGTCTGATTAAATAAAACTTCTGTAAGTTAAAAAATAATTGTAAGTATAAATATATGTACATAATAATATGCTATACAATAAATAATATGCAGTATATAAGTATAATAAACAAATTGTAAGACAAATGATAAGCTTTAAAAAGTACTTACATTGGTCTACGTGTCTGTTTTTGTATCAGTACTGTGTCGTTTTGGTTACAGTAGCTTTGCAGTACGGTTTGAAGTTGGACAGTGTGATTCTTCCAGCTTCGTTCTTTTTGCATAGGATTGCCTTGGCTGTTTGGGCTCTTTTTTGGTCCCATATGAATTTTCGAATAGTTTTTTTCTAGTTCTGTGAGAGCCCAGAAATAAAGTCACACACCTACAACAATCTGATCTTTGACAAAGCTGACAAAAACAAGCATGGGGAAAGGACTCCCTATTCAGTAAATGGTGCTGGGATAACTGGCTGGCCATATGCAGAAGATTGAAGCTGGACCTCTTCCTTTCACAGTATACAAAAATCAACTCAAGATGGATTAAAGATCTAGATGTAAAACCTAAGACTATAAAAACCTAGAAGATAACCTATGAAATACCATTTTGGACATACAAACTGGCAAAGATTTCATGATGAAAATGCCAAAAGCAATTGCAACAAAAGAAAAAAATGGACAAATTAAACTTAAGAGCTTCTGCACAGCAAAAGAAACTTTCAACAGAGTAAGACAGGCAACCTACAGAATGGGAGAAGATATTTGCAAAATATACATCTGATTAAGTTCTAATATCCAGAATCTACAAGGAAATTAAACGTGCAAGCAAAAACCAAAAAACCTCATTGAAAAGTGGGCAAAGGACACAAAAAGACATCAAAAGAAGACATACCTGAGTCATGAGTCTACCTATATAGCAAACCGGCATATGTATCCCTGAATCTAAAATAAAAGTTACCGTTTTATAAACAATTACTTAGAATAGATGTTTTTGATGCTGCTCACTGTAGCTGATACTAATACTGTGTCCCATTTATTTGTTTTCTTTCTGCATCACTTTATTCAGGTAGACAAATCCAGGCAACCTTTTCTATGAGGCAACAGGGTACTAATTATCCCGTGGGTCTTACGTCCTACTCCATCTGAGCAACCAAACCCCTAAATCGGTCTGATTTAGACTGATTTAAGACTGCTAGGAGAAGTTAAGCGCTTGGTTTCTGAACTTTTTCTTGTCATTTCCATGATATGTTATTGTCAAACTGGACTCTCAGGTAATGTATAGTGAGGGGAACTTTGAAACATAAATTTGTTTTCTATTATTCACCATTCTTGGGGTGCAACAACAAAACTCCACTGCCCGATGGGGAAGGATGACCTTGTCTTTTGTGTGTCCCTGGCTCCTGGTCACACCGTTGGAAAGATGATTACACCTCCTTGCACAAATGAATGATTCTCTGCAAGTATGTAGTATTTAAATGAGCTCAGTTCAAAGAAACTGGCCACATTCCCTGTTCTTGTTGATACTATCTTCTAACCTGTGAATTAATTAAAACACCTGGGTTTTAAACTGGCAACATCATTCTCCAGCTATAATTTCCTTTGTGACCCAGGAAAACCCCTAAGTTATAGATCTATTTCATAGAATTAAAAATCTTTGTTAATATTGAATAGTACAAGCATGTTGCTCTACTTAAAAAATGTGCCAGACCTTGTAACTTTGTCTACAACATCACAGAACTTGGACAGCTTTGGGAAATAGGCTATAATTGGAAGACAGAAACACAGTTTAAGGAAAGCAGAATATACACACACAGAGAAATTCTCATTGATGGGAACTGTTGAGATATTCTTGTAAAATGATTTTTTAAAAGGCACAAAGCAAGAAAACTAGAGGGGAAACAGGGGAAATCATCACCTTTTTGGTAGATAAGATAGGGTTAATTCATGGTAGAACTCTTAGGCTGCGCCTCTTTAGTTTTAGAGCCCTTCAACGCCAATGTCTGGGAAGATCTCTGGAAGGGGGAAGGGAAAGCAAATCATAAAGTTGAAAAACAAAAAGGCCCATCATTCTGGTTATTTTGTATACTAAACCACCTGAAAACACAGTGGCATAACACAGCATTCGGTATTATCTCATGATTCTGAAGGTTGACATGGCTGGAAGACCTGAGGGCTGGTGGATCATCACTCTCCATAGTAGCCTCTCCACGTCGCTAGCTTGGGCTTCCTCACAGCATGGAGAGCTCAGGGTGGTCTGATTTCTTTACATGCTGGCTTGCTTGTGCCAGAGCAAGTGTTCTAAGAAGCCAAGGTGGAAGTTGCCAGTCCTGTTAAAGGTGAAGGCCAACCTTGCCAAGTATTACTTCTGCCATTCTGTGTTGGTCACAGGCCAGCCATGATTCAAGAGGAGATAAAACTAACCATACCTCTTGATGGGAAATGTCAAAGAGTTTGTTGCCATCTTGAATCCACCATCATCATCAAAGTGATCTTGAAGGGCAGGAGAAGAACCAAATTAAAGCTCAAAGGAGCTATGTGGAAGGATGGCTTATCTTTTCCATTGTGCTCAACTTTATGGTACTTTTTTTTTTGGCTTCAATAATTGGAGAGGGCTATAAGAAATTTGGAGAAGTTTCAGAGAGAAGAGGACCCCACAAGATGATCGAAATGTTGGGAAGTAGGATCTGTACAGAGGGATTAAAAGAAGTAGGATTGATTTGGCCTGAAGCAGGGAAGGCTGAGAGGCAGCCAGATAATCATCTTCAAATACGTGAGGATTGCTATAAAATTGTTGCATGACCAGAGAAAGCTGAGCTTAAAGGAACTGGGTTGAAAACACTGAAGAATTTCTTAATCAAGATATGAGCATCTCTGAGATGTGAAAGAAATTCCCTTTTCTGAAGCCTTTTGAGAGAGGATATGTGTTATGTGCCTGTAAAGGATTTAGGATTAGCTTTACTGGAGATAGAAATGGTAGATCAGATTATCTCTTTCTTTTGGTAGCTGAATTAGTGTTTCAAGTGAAACCTTATTTAGAAAGCATGAAAAGTGATGTTGTTTGGTTGACATAAGGGCATTGCTGAAGCCACACTCTTCTCTTTCCCATTCCTTATCTTCCCAAGTGGCTCCAAAGGTCACTGTAGGAGCCACAGAGACCCGGCTAAAAATAGTTTGAAAATTATTAAAATGGAGAGTGAGTTTCCTAACTGTTTTGTACAAGCTGTGAGTACTTGGAGGCTTTTTCCAAATTACATTTAGGCTTTGAAAATTTTGTAAACTTGCTGAATTCTTTTCATAGTTCAAATTGGTGAGATTAGGTTATTTCTGAACTCAGGTTCTATTTTCTTGTGTGTTGTCACATAGCACTCTTATATTCTTTTGTTAGTAGTACATTTGTTACTAAGTCTATCTAAGTATAAGAAAAGCAATGATTAACATTTATATATCTTTTGATAAATTCTTTTGTCTAATTTACTATTCATTAGTAAATGATGAAGAGTAAACTATTCATCAAATTTACTAAACTTCAAGTAAATTTACTAAACTTTGAATTTACTAAAGTGAAGTAATTTACTAAACTTGAATAAAGAGAAAATCTTATAAACCCTCAAGGCTATCACCCCAATGTTATTATCGGGATAGTTTCATGAATAATCCATTTACTTTGGAGTATTCTAGCACCATTTTAATACACACACATTTTATTTTCTTGAATAAAGTTTAGTAAATTACTTCTGCCATTCTGTGTTAGTCACAGGCCAGCCATGATTCAAGAGAAGGTAAAACTAACCATACCTCTTGATGGGAAGTGTCAAAGAGTTTATTGCCATCTTGAATCCACCACCATCAACAAAGTGATCTTGAAAGACATTCAAGTAAATTTACCAAACTTCATCCAAGTTTAGTAAATTAGATGAACTTATTGAATTTACTAAATGGAGTAATTTACTAAACTTGAATGAAGTTTAGTAAATTCAATGAATAGTTTACTATTCATCATTTACTAATGAATAGTAAATTAGATAAATGAATTTACCAAAAGATAAATAAATGTTAATCACTGCTTTTTTAGTACTTGGGTAGATGTAGTAACAAATGAATATAAGAGTGCTATGTAACAATACACAAGAAAATAGAACCTTGATGAGATTAGGTTATTTCTGAAACTTGAATAAAGTTTAGTAAATTACTTCTGCCATTCTGTGTTAGTTCAGAAATAACCTAATCTCATCAATTTGAATTTAATAAACTTTATTCAAGTTTAGTAAATTTACTTAAATGAAGTTTAGTAAATTAGATTAAAAGTTTTACTTCATTAGTGGTTTAATTTCATTAATGGTCAATGAAATTGGCAGTTTGCTTTATAAACCTTTAAATTAAATCTTTGTAAAAAAGAGAAAATCTTATTATAACCCCCAAGGCTATCACCCCAATGCTACTATCTGGATAGTTTCATGAATAATCCATTTACTTTGGTGTATTCTAGCACCATTTTAATACACACAAGTATTGTTACAACTTTAACACTAAATCAAGTTTACATTAAAACATTTAGATATACAAAGATTTCATGGTTGGCACAACTTCTGGTTTTAAGATGGTGAACTGAGTGCCTGCTGCATCTCTCCTTTTCTCATACCAAGGCCATATAATTAGGAGAAAATATATTTTTAAAAGATACACAACTGCATTGAAAATCACATACAGCCCGACTGGATTAAAAAACATAAAGATATGGCCAAGCACAGTGGCTCATGCCTGTAATCCCAGCACTTTGGGAGGCCGAGAGAGTTGGATCACTTGAGGTCAGGAGTTCCAGACCAGCCTGGCCAACATGGTGAAACCACGTCTCTACCAAAAACACAAAAAATTAGCCAGGCATGGTGGTGTACGCCTGTAGTCCCAGCTACTCAGGAGGCTGAGACAAGAGAATCACTTGAATCTGGGAGGCAGCAGTTGCAGTGAGCAGAGATAGCACTATTATACTCAGGCCTGGGTGACAGAGCGAGACTCTGTCTCAAAAAACAAACAAACAAAAGACAAAATAAAACTGAAACAACATAAAAGCCCATCAGTTGGTGGTTGGCTAAATAAGCTGCTGAATATTAATACTTTGAAGTACTTTGTAACAGTTACAAAGAATAAAGTTGATCTATATACTAATAGACCTACCTCTCTAAAATGCATTGTTGACTGAAGAAGCAACTTGACGACAATATAAAACTGCTTACATTAACACACATACAAACAATGCTATGTATATTCCTTGGATACAGATATCTATTTATGTAAGTAAATAAAAAATTATAAAAGAACACATGCAAAAGATGTATACTTGTGGTTACCTCTGGGGATGGGAAAAGAGGTGCATGAGGATTGGAGATGCTTGATCAGAAAGGACTTTAACCTTATCTAAAATGCTTTCATTTTAGTAGAAAAAATTCATTTTTTACTCATGTTATTTATTTTTTTGTTAAAGATTCCATGGTTTCAGAAAGTTTTGACAGCCGTATACTAGTTTTAATGTGTCAAGTTGATGCATTTGGCTGCAAGTAGCAGAAAACTTAATCCAAACAATAAGGCTTGAACAGTAAGGGAGTTTAGAATCCCATATGACAGGCTGCACAGCAGGGTAGAGGGTTGAATGATCCTGAAGTTTAGCCACGTCATTGAAGACTCAGGTTTTATTTATTTATTTATTTATTTATTTATTTATTTATTGCTTCAGTGGATTCTTAAGAACATTGCTTCAAATTTCCTTGCATCCTTGGAGTTTATGTAATCCTCAGACTGATAGCAAGATGGTGCTAGCAGTGGTAAGCAAACAACATTCATATGGTGCTTACTCTATGAGTTTATATACATTGTATATATTAACTTATTTTTTTCTCCCTTAAAACTCATTTTACAAGTGAAAAACACGGAGGCATTGAAAGGCTAAGTAATTTGGTGAAGATACATAATTTGTAAGTGGTAGATTCAAACCCAGGCAATCTGGCATAAGAATATGTGCACTGATTCTCTGGGCTCTACTCAATACCTGCTTTTCCTTGTGGCTTCCCGCCCCACCTTCATCTGCCCCTCTTTGCTGTCTTTTCTTGTAGCTCTTTCGAAGAAATTAGAAAACTTTTCCAAGAGCCCTCTCAGCAGACAACTCTACAAATGTCTTCGGCACGTTTGGTTCAGTCCTAAACCAAATAGACTATCCTCAGCCCAAACACATCACCCCTGGAATTGAGAGTGGGGTCAGCTTCCCCTAGGGACATTGTTGGGTGGAGAGGCATACATACATGAACCAAATCTGTGTTCTCTTTGGAAGGAAGAAAATAAAAAAGTGAAGGAGAATTAATGCTAAGGAGATAACCTGCAGTATCCAGTAAAGGTAATTTCTACTAGTTCTTTGTAGCTCAATGACTTATGCGTTTGGATTCCTATTATGTTGGACACCCAAGTGAAAATTCCCAGGAAGCATTGGATACATGGTTCAAATCTTGAAAAAAATCTGGGCTAGAGATACAGACATGGACTGCAGATATAGATCTGTGTGTCATCAACACACAGATTATAACTGAAGTCATGGATACTCAGAAAGTTCCCATAGGAGAATGTGTAGAGGTTTGAGAGAAGATGACGTACAATAAAATTTAGTACTTTTCTCTTGCATGATATTAGATAAAATGTTTTCTTCGGACTTTAACAAAACTATAACTGCGCTTACTATACATAACTGTTATTCATAATATGGCCACATGTTTGTTTATATAATTTATTCTAAACATCATAAAGACTCTTTTATTTTGTAAGTACAAGATGTTAAAGGGTCTAATAATGAAACCTTTGGAAGAATAGCTTAAATTTGTCCCTGACAAATAAGAGATGAAGCAATCTTGTACCATCGATGGTAAAAGAGTTATGCCCTAGTATACACAGCCTATCACTTTGTTTTGGATGTGTCTTGTACTTGCAATCTAAGAAATCACTCCTCAGTGTGTGTTAGCCCCATATCTCAGTGGTTTGGCCCGGTAGTTATCTCTTGTTCATCTTGCAGTCCAATATAGCAGAGAGTCTTCTCCCTTACCTAGCAGCTCCACCAAAGTCTTTTTTTTTTTTTTTTTTGAGATGGAGTTTCACTCTTGTTGCCCAAGCTAGAGTGCAATGGAGCGATCTCAGCTCACTGCAATCTCTGCCTCCCAGGTTCAAGTGATTCTCCTGCCTCAGCCTCCCGAGTAGCGGGGATCACAGGTGCCCACTACCACACTTGGCTAATATTTTGTATTTTTAGTAGAGATGGGGTTTCACCATGTTGGCCAGGCTGGTTTTGAACTTTTGACCTCAGGTGATTCACCTGCCTTGGCCTCCCAAAATGCTGGAATTACAGGCATGAGCCACCACACCTGGCCTCCACCATACTCTTAAGCCTTGAAGTCCTCTGCTGGATCCTCAGCATTTAACTAGCAGATGAGAAAAGAGAGAAAAATCATGGCAGATTGCATGAAAGGCCCCAGGTCAGGCATGGAGGTGGTGAACATGGCTCCTGACCCACATCTCATAACCAGAACTTAGGGACAAGGCTAAAGGTAACTGCAAGGAAGTCTGGGAAATGTTGTCTAGTTGTGTGTCCAGGAGGAAGAGGAAAATGGATTGGTGAGTGCCTGGCTTGTCTCTTACACATAATGGACAGACTGTGTTAAAAGAAAAACCTTAGACAAATCAAATTTAAAGAGTTTAAATGAGAAAAGTACGATTCATGAATTGGGCAGCTGCTAAACCAGAATAGGTTTGTAGAGATTCCAGTGCAGCCTTGTGGTTGAAGATTTATGAACAGGAAAAGGACAGTGAGTTCAGAAAATGGAAGTAAGGCACAGAAACAGCCAGATTGGTTACAGGTCAGCATTTGCCTTACTTGAAGAACACAATTTGAACAGTTAGCCACCTTTGACTGGCTGAAGCTCGGTGCTTGGTGCTAGAGTTACAATCTGCCTACACATCCAGTTAGGTTACAGTTCACTATGTACGGAGAAATCTTTAGACCAAATTTACAAGGAGACTACTTTAGGTTAAACTTAATTTAACAAGTGAGACATTTTCATTATGTCAGATTTTAATGTCTTTACTTGGCACCTGTGTTCCCGTTTATGAAAGACTTTGCTTATGCTGTATTCTTTCTCACTGATTACCTCTTGGAAATTATTAATTTTTCATATTTCTGTTTATTCAGAATACTGTCATTTTTGCTCTTGTTATTTCTGATTATTCTATTCTTTTTTTTCAAAATTCTCTGCCTTCTATTTTGCAGACTTGCATTTCAGTCAGAACACATTCAATCTCTCCTCCAGTGCCTCCGTGAATTTTTTTTTCTGTGTTTCTTAGAGTTCTTATGTATGGGTCAGCTATTTTTATGTAAGGTAAAACTTCTAAACTTTACAGTAAGTGTTCAAACATTAAATTATTGGATTCATTAAATAAAATCCCAGAAACACGCACAACTCATAAAAACACTTCAGTGTACTATGATAAGGTCAAAGCCAGCATCTTGTATTTAGGGAGTTAGTTATCTGCTTTGACCAAGAGTTGCAGAAGTCATAGCTTGATTTTTAAAAGATTGAGTAAATAAATGCTCAGAAACACATATAATTCTTGACAGTCATTATGTGCTCATCAACTGTCATTGCTGATGTTTTAAAATTAACCAGCATGGTTTTCATGTGATCCTGGCACGATTAGGTCAAAACCACACCCAGCTTGAGGAAACATCCTTGAGCATTTTAGATATTTTGATATTATTTTTTCCATTGTTGTCATTAACGTCAGATCAACAAGGTGCTTAGGGACACATTAGGCCACAGCTGTTGCAATTAATTTCACCCTTGTGGCCTCAAGAGACAAGCCCCAGCAGTGGCCAGCTTAGTCCTAGGACTGACAAGCTCTAACAGGACACTGGCATGGTGTTCTGTGGATCTCTCCCTGAAGACAATTGTCAGCTTGATCAGGTGGGGCTGGGGCCAACCCTGTCCTAGGGCTGGGGCTGGGCTGGCGCTGGCTGAGTGGTGTCAGTCTCTTCAATGCAAGGCTTTTCATTGGCTTGGCTGTACCCCTTGCAATTACTCTGGCTGAGTGACTCGACTTTAAGCAAAGTGAAACAGTCTGGGAACCACAAACAGGATGCCTGACAATTAGCTGCCATTTTACAAGAGCGGGTCTTAGGACCATCAGTTAGCATTTTCTAGGAAGGCAACTACCTGCTCACCATCACCGCCAGCAGTGAGTGGTGGCTGAAGCCCCTCCATGGTAGACCAAGTACTGTAATGATTGATTTTGCTGAAAATCATGACCCTAATCTGCCTGAAATTGGATCAGTGTTCTACTACTCACATCATGTCACACAAATGCTGTGTAATAGCTTTGTTGTTTTTTTTAACTTTGTTGAAGTGACCTATTTTATGGCTTGCTTTGAGGCCAGAATTAGACTCTTAAGTGCTATATGAAAAGAAATCTAAGCAAAATTAATCTGAACTGATTTGATTATCTGCTGAATTTAAATACATTTTTCTTACATTGTTCTTGCCTCAGTGGAGTAATTAATTAGTAATTCCATTAGGTGTTTGTGAAAAAAACAAGGTTTGGGGGTAATCCCATGCCAAACAAATGCCCAAAATTAAAAATAAGAGCTCTTCATTTTATACCCTGGCTCTCCGTAAATGTAAACTTTGTTCTAATGTAGCCAAGGACCTGGGGCAAAGTAGGAAATCAGGGGAAATGGAGAGTGAGATTTTAGCAAACAGGTTCACAATGTGTGCCAAGCTATGAAGGAGGGGCGGTGGGGAGAAGGGCTTTGTGAGTGTTGGGAGGTGGGACTTAAACAGATTTCCTTTTTGCTGTTTCTTTCTAGATGGAGTCTGCTTGCTCTGCCTCTGGATTGTAAGACATAGTCATTCAGCTCCTATTAAACATGTCACTGCTAACAGTGAGCAAAAATAGAAATTGCTCTCAGTTGAAAAGGCAGGGAGACAAGTAGGAAAATTTGGGCTGGTCTATTGGAACCTCACCCACTCCTAATGTTCTCCGTACCAACTTAGCAAGTGTCTGTAAGCAAAATTCTGTGAATACGGACATATATGAGGAATGGGCACAGGATCGCAGGTCTGGCTTTAAAAGTACATGATATTGTATGTGACCCCAGCTTGGAAAAAGAAATATGAAAGAAGGAGGAGACACACCAAAGTGTTAGGTGATTGTGAGTGGGATATAAAGTAATAGGTTTATTCTTTATATTTTTCTAAGTTTCCATTTTTTCTATAGCAGTACACACACACACACACACACACAAACTGGCTCAAACGCAATAATGAAAACGTTAGAAAGCTATCTGAGAATAAATAAAGAGAAACTGTCCTTGAGGAATCTTGGCTTTCAGAAGCAAAGAGGTCAGGGAAAGATCTGTTCTTCCCCAACCTGTGAATAAAATCTTCATCCAGTAAAGCAGAACTGTGGTGAAAGGAAACAAAAATCTGCTTCTGGTTTTCCTCTAGTCAGATTAAGTGCACAGACTCCGGAGCCAGATTGCCTGGAATGGAATCCAGAACTGCCAATTACAAGCTAATTAATCCCTCTGAGCCTCAGTTCCCTCATTGGTAAGATCAGGGATAAAAATAGCACTGAATTTATAAAGTTATTGTGAAAATTAAATGACGAATTTGTGTATCCTTAAAATGGTGGCTGGCACATGATAAGTGGTAAATAAATCTTAGGTATTTATTTCAATAATAATCTTATTAATGTTATCATTACAAAGTAGAGCTTATTGAAACAGTGCCACAGTCTACTACTGTATAGATGTTGCTAACTCATTAACATTGAATTTGCAAAAATGGGTACAATCATATTTACCTTGCAAGTGTTGTTTATAGAATCAGAGCTAATGCAAGTCAAGTGACAAGAACAATCTCAATGGATTTTGAGAAATGGTTAGTATTATTTCTAATTTAAGTGAATATGTTTTGAGCCAAAAATTTTCAAGCACTTACTATGTGATGGGCATCGTGTTCATCTCTTTATGGCCCAGAATGTGATCTATCTTACTGCACGCTCCATGTAAGCTTGAGAAGAATATGTATCTGTTGTTGGACAGAATATTCTATAAATGTTAATTAGATCAAGTTGATTGACAGTGTTGTTCAGGTCAACTCTATCCTTACCGATTTTCTGCTGGCTGGATCTGTCAATTACTGACAGAGGGATGTTGAAGTCTCCAACTCTAATAGTAGATTTGTCTCTTTTATCTTTCAGTTCTATCAGTTCTTGCTTTGTGTATTTTGATGCTCTATATTAGTGTGTTCATCACTTTTTATTCATTTCTTCGTGTAATTTCCACAAAATCAATATGAGACATGAGTTAGTGGAAGATGTGCAAATTTATGTTAGTGAAATAAAGAGTTTGTCCATTGTTATTGTAGATGGTAAATGGCAGAGCCACGTTTTGAACCCAGGTCTGTCATAGACCATTACCATCTAAGCAACCAAGTCCATCACTCAATATAATGCCATAGGCCAGAGATTTTAATTGCTGAAAAATGGAAAATAAGGTGTGTGATGTATATATAAAGTATGGTCTGTATTCATAAAATAATGGTTATTTAAAATATGGAATAAGGAAAAAAAACAACCAGTAAGTTTCAACTGATTTGGGTTGAGGATCAAGGAAGCTGATATAAGATGCAGCTCTCAACAGGGAACTAAGTGTGTGTCCCTATATGCATTTTTTCCTCCTACCTGGCTCAGATGTCTTCAACTGACTTTGTGTTAATTGTGTCCTTCTTTCACACAGTCTCAGGGGACTGTCTAGGTTCATGGGGGAGACTCATTAGCTCCAGTGGGGCTGGCTGCCTCAGGAAGTGGAAGTTCAGCTATGGCAGGTAGAGACATAGCTGAGATGTTTTTTTTTCCCCAAGGATTGGCCTATGGTTGGACTGTTCAGGGAAATTCTGAGTTTTTTCTTTTGGGGACCATGGGGTGGAGCTGGAGAAGAAGGGTCATGAATCAGGATTTGGCTGGGCAGGCTCTGAGTCACTTATCTTCTTTCTATAGATAGCACCCAGCGTGCCGGAGACTAGGAAGCTACATCACCAACATTTCCAACTGTTAGCATCAGGGTGTTAGCTGGTAGTTTTCCCTTCAGCACCAATTAATGTTCACCTGGATGTTTTGATTTGGATACTTTTGAAATCTCTCCTGTCAAGGTACTACTTAGCAGTTTAGGTGCTATAAGAAACTGGCTATATTTATGTCTAAAAAGTTTTACAGTGCCTTTTAAAATGTTCTCACCAAACCACTCAAGATTGTATCAGCAGTAAGTATGTCATCCACATGAATATCCATGGAGTTTCACCGTGAATAACGTGATTAAGGAGCATAATGTGTGGACGCCCAGCCCATCGGGAGCTTCATCAGCCTGACTCTTTAGGTGAGTTCCTGGGAGGGAGCAGCATCAACACCCTTCAAGACTGCCTCTGTCTTGCCCAAGTATTTTTTCTACCAATAGTAGACATACTATAGGGGAACGCGGAAAGATTTTTATTTTTTAATTAATAAAATTTCTTTTTTTAGAGCAGTTTTAGATTCACAGTAAAATAGAGCAAAGAGTACAGAGATTTCTCATATGCCCTTGTTCCCACACATAAACCACCTCCCCCAATACAGACATCTGATATCACAGTGATACATTTGTTATACTTGATCAACCCAGATTGGCACATCATCACCCAAAGTTCATGGTTTTCTTTAGGGTCCACTCTTGATGGTGTACATTCTATGGGTTTTGGCTAATGTGTAATAGCATGTACCCATCATTATAGTATCAAACAGAAAGTTCTACTGCCCTAAATGTCCTCTGTGATCTGCTTATTCATCCCTCCCTCCCACCTATAGTTGAAGGATCTTAACATTTTATTTAGAATATATATATATATATATATATTTCTTTCTTTCTTCTTTTTATTTTCAGATGGAGTCCTGCTTTGTCGTCTAGGCTGGAGTGCAGTATAGTGGCACGATCTCGGCTCACTGCAGCCACCATCTCCCAGATTCCAGCAATTCTCTTGCTTCAGCATCCCGGGTAACTGGGATTACAGGCATGTGCCACCATGCCTGGCTAATTTTTGTATTTTTAGTAAAGATGGGGTTTTACCATGTTGGCCAGTCTGGTCTCGAACTCCTGACTTCAGGTAATCTGCCTGCCTTGGCCTCCCAAAGTGCTGGGATTATAGGCATGAACCATCATGCCCGGACCAGAATATATATATTTCTTTCTCTTTTTTTTTGAGATGGAGTTTTACTCTGTCATCCAGGCTGAAGTGCAGTGGCACAATCTCAGCCCACTGCCACCTCAGCCTCCTGGGTTCTAGCAATTCTCCTGTCTCAGCCTCCCAAGTAGCTGAGGTTACAGGTGCCTGCCACCACACCCACCTAATTTTTGTATTTTTAGTAGAGATGGGGTTTTACCATCTTGGCCAGTCTGGTCGTGAACTCCTGACCTTGTGATCTACCTGCCTCAGCCTCCCAAAGTGCTGAGATTGCAGGGGTGAGCCACTATGCCCGGCCATGAATATATATATATTTATTTAATGGGCTGAGGAAATTTCTCTGTAGAGAGAAGATCTCAGGTGTCTTTCTGGCTGCCTATCCCCCTCTCCTTTCAGCCTCAGAGGAGGAGGTGGCGGTGGTTCGTGGTGGTAGAGAGAGAAGATGAGAATCTCCCATCATTTTCCATAACTGCTCTGCTCTCTCTAATCTCTCAGCCATCTCGGTCCAGGGAAGGCAAATCTTTATCCCCTGTAAAATCTGACAAAAGAGACTTTAGGAAGCAAACAAAGATAAACACTCCAACCTCTCTCCAACTCTCTAGAACAGAAAAAAAAAAGTAAACTCTAAAGATTGACACATTTGCAGGAGCCTGATCCTGTTTACAAGCACAGCTAAGTCTGGACAGGGCCTGGCTCCTCTGGCTCCCTTTATAGAGCTTGTCCCCACAGCCCCACCCATCCTCATCCTTTTTTCCATAAATTCTGCTAACTTTGAATATAAGATAAAAAACTCAGGCACCTGTTCCTACAGATTTACAATAAAAACAGCAGCAACAACAAAACATTTAAACCAGCAGAAACAATAGGAGGTCAGAAGAAGGAGGTCACTCCTCACAGGTCCTTCTCTGGCATGGAAAAGCCAAAGTCATCAGCAAGTGCCTTTTTTTTCACAGTGTGACCCGAGTTTTCTGCTCTTGTCATAGTATATTCAAAGACTTTATGGCAAAATGTGTAACCTTAAGTGTAAAGCTGACATTCAAAAGCACTCACTACATGAGTGTACTCTGCCGAGCACCCCATTCTAATTTCCTCATGAAGTTTCACAGTATCCCTCTGGGGCCTGGGAAGAGATGCCTATGATTGGTTTTTCCACTTTATAGTTGAGCAAATAGTGGCATAAAGCAGTTGGGGAACTTGGACAGAGTCACCAGGGCTGATCCATTGTAGACTTAGGTTTTGAACCAGATCAGTCAGTCTTTTTGAACCGAACCAGTCTGAGTTTGCACTCTTAATGACTACAAGGTGGTGGCATGGTCTATTAAGGCAGTGCTGTCCAGGGAAGGTCATTGAGGTTAAAGTTGAGAACTCAGGACCTGGAAGAAGCTGATGGAGATCTTATCTAGCAACTCTGATTTCTGTTACTTTATTCTTTTGTTCCCCCCTCTCCAACACAGACATCTTAGCAGGACCATCTTAGTTTCCTAATTCATGGAGCCCTGTGAGCTAAACATGCCGCACTCCTTGTTCAAAAATGATTAAACATTTCCAAACGGTGACCGTAAAGGTGGCCTTGCATCTAGCCCTGATTTAAGTTGGTTAGTCGTCTTCCAGCATTCTGTCTCTGGAACGCTCTAAATAAACCCCATAGGTGAGGCCCCCTGCCTCCCAGCAAGAGGGTCTAGGAAGTAGGTCTCTAGATATTGCCAAGTTCCTATTGGTCCTAGTTGCCTGTGGCCCAAATCAATGAGGCATGTTCACGTTGCCGTAATCACGCAGGCAGCAAAGTGATGATGCACACATTTTAAACTGAAATAGTTAATACAGTTTTTGTTTCAAATAAATAGTTGGCAATATCTAATTCAATGTACCGTGTGGATAAAATGGCCCAACTTTATGGCTCCCCAAATACAGTAGTCTCCTCCCTTATCTGTAGTTTCGTTTTCTGAAGATGGCTGGGGTGGGGGGAGGGAGTTACTATATTTGGGGAGGCATCAAGTTGGCTATTTACCTGCAATCAACCACGATCCAAAAATATTCAGTAGAAAATTCCAGAAATAAACAGTTCTTAAGTTTTAAATTGCACATTGCTCTGAGTAGCACGTTGAAATCTCTCGCCATCCTTCTCTCTCCTGCCTGGGAAGTGAGTCATCGCTTTGTCCAGTGTATCCATGCTGTCTGTGCTACCCACCCGTTAGTCAATCAGTAGCCATCTCAGTTATCAGATCAACTACCCTGGTGTCAGAGGGCCTGTGTTCAAGTAACCCTTATTTAACTTAACAATGGCCCTAAAGCACAAGAGTAGTGATGCTGACATGTTGTAATTGTTCTATTTTATTAGCAGCTATTGTTGTTAATCTCTTACTGTGCCTAATTTATAAATTGAACTTAATGTATGTATAGGAAGAAACAGCATATATAAGATTCAGTATTACCTGTGGTTTCAGGCAACCACTAGAAATCATGGAACATATCCCCCAAAGATAAGGGGAATAGCTTATAGCTAAAAGAATAACATACACATCCACTTATTATATTTAGTTTATGCAAAATCTCTTTGGGTACATAAAGAAAGAGCGGTTTTGGGGGCAGTGGTCTAGGCTCTGAGTTCTTCTGTAGGGCTGAAAGGGTGGTTTAAGGCACCCAGAGGCATTTTCACAGGCAAAGCCTTAGGCAAGCACCAGCTTCGCTCCAAGGAAGGGCGTCTTCTGCCAAGACAAGACCCGGGAAGGGTGTGGGCCCTACCCAGTAGGCGATGCTTCAGGGCAGACTTCAGGCCTCGCAGGCAGCTGGGTCAGAGTCTCCCTGTGCAAGGCAAACTGGTCAGGGGAGATTGCAGAAGGCCTGCAGAGACGTGCTTCAAACAGACGATCCACACTGCCAGGGTGGAGACCCCTAAGGGTCTCAGGAGACCAGGGCAGGACCTGGGTGGAGTCAGATCCACAGATGAAGATCTGTAGGCCCTACAGCTAATAATAATATTTAACATGGCTGGAGCAGCAGTATGTGCCAGGCACAGTTCTCTAAGCATTTGATGTGCATTAATTAATTCATTGGTTCTCAAACTTGAGTGTGCATCAGAATCAAGGCTTGTTAAAACACAGATGGCTGGGCCACCTCCAGAGTTTCTGATTCAATAGCTCGAGTGCTCTCTCTCTCTCTCTCTCTCTTCTTTTCTTTCTAAAGCTGTCTATCCCCTCATGTCTTGTTTGGGTCACTCCCTTGCCAGGACATCTTCCCTGCCCATGCTAGCTCTCAGCTATTTCTCCTCCAAACTCGTCTACCTAAAGTGTGTGGATTGAGGGCACGACTACATCTAGGTTTGAATCCTGGCTCTACCACTTACTGGTTCTCTGACCTTGAACAAGTGATTTTGTTGTTCTGTGCCTCCACTTTTCTTATATGAAAAATGGGACTGATACTACCTACTTCATAGAATTGTCATAATGATTAAATGAGTATATATGTGCTATAATAATAGTATAAGAAATGTTTTATTTGTACACATAACATTTATATATGTATAATGTATATTGTATATAATTTGTAGAATAGTATAAGAAGTTAAATTTTACTTCTCATTTAGTTGTGATGTTATTTCCTTATCCTTCACGAAAATTAGAACTGTAGTAGTTAATACATATTGAAGTGTCTTTACTTTTTTTTTTTTTGAGACAAGTCTCACTCTGTAGCCCAGGCTGGAGTGCAGTGGCATGATCTCAGCTCACTGCAACCTCTGCTTCCTGGGTTCAAGTGATTCTCCTGCCTCAGCCTCCCAAGTAGCTGGGATTACTGGCACCCGCCACTACACACCCAGCTAATTTTTGTATTTTAATAGAGATGGGGTTTCCCCATGTTGGTCAGGCTGGTCTCGATCTCCTGACCTCAGGTGATCCATCCACCTTGGCCTCCCAAAGTGCTGGGATTACAGGTGTGAGCCACCATGCTCGGCCACATCTTTACTGTTAAATCCTATAGTGATGGGATCTGAGAAGAGAATCCAGGATAGGAAGTGAGGGAGAGGATGCTGGAGAAGGGGATAGAGCTACTAACCCAGGCAGGAAGGTGTTGGCCGTTCATTGGGTGAAGGAATGTCAAACATGCCTGCTCTGCCAATGAGCAGCTCATTAGAGGCTTCTTTCAGAAAAGACAGAGGAGGTGAAAGGAGCAGATCCTGGAGAAGAGACTTTAAAAATGAAGAGATGGAAAGTCCTCTGGCAGACAGAGAGGATGATGTATTGCAATCATGTTCTGGAACACAGATGACAGTCAAAACAAGCCTGTGCTGCCATGTGAATGACCAAACCAAGATTCCAGCTTAGAAGACTATGGGAAAAAACTACCTCCCTCTGAAGAGTAGAAATTAGATTAATAACCACTTCAGGCCAGGACATTTGTTCTGGCAAATCCAACAGGCTAGAAAAATGTCATGGAATTGTCATGGACAAGGTCAATGCCTAGAGTTAATTTAGCATCATAGAGTCCACAAGGTGTGATGGGTCATGGAGGCTGCCACGTGGTCACTAAACACTGGCCTGGAACTCAATAGGGAAGACTTCTTGAGGACAAGATAGGACAGTGTTTTTTCACTCCAAGGATCAAATATCATGACAAGAAGGGTGTTACAAGCAGGACCAGCTATATAATTTGTAGGATCCAGTGCAAAATAAAAATGCAAGACCTCTTGTTCAAAGAGCATGACAAAAGATGTGTTAAAGATGTTAAAATACAAGACATTTTTCTTCCAAGTTCTCTCTGTCAACCTGCCATAATGTTTTTGTTTGTTTGTTTATGTTTTGCTGATGTGTTACACACAGGGACACTTTTATTAGGGCAGTTACTGACTGTCAGTTACCTGTCCCCTAACTCGGAACACATGTACACTTGGTCCACCCGTTCCCAGGTTCTTCCTCCCAGCCACCACCAGGCCAACACATCATCCCTGGCCAGGAACAGGCAGGTCGAGGCAGACATCTCCTCTTCCCACAGATCTACCACCTACCCCCTCGGTGGACAGGCTGGAGTGCAGTGGTGCTATCTCAGCTCACTGCAACCTCCTCCCACCCGGTTCAAGCGATTCTCCCGTCTCAGCCTCCCAAGTAGCCGGGACTACAGGCATGCACCACCACACCTGGGTAATTTTTGTATTCTTACTAGAGACGGGGTCTCACCGTGTTGGCCAAGATTGTCTTGAACTCTTGTCTTTGTGATCTGCCTGCCTCGGCCTCCCAAAGTGCTAGGATAACAGGCGTGAGCCACCAATAAAATTTTTAAGAATTTTAACATAGTGACTGTAGAGCATTAAACCCCAAGCCCCAGGCCCTTCTGAGCATGGGGCTGTGTGCAATTTAGGGTAGAGGTCAATGAAGAGATGAGGACCTTCTGGTCAAATGTCTATGGAGCTGGCCCTGATTGCAAATGAGAGGACTTAGCTCAGGGCCAGAGAAGAGAGTTTAAGGTGAGCAGGGTACCAGGAAGTAGTTCTGAGACAGACTTGGGCTCTCACCAGATAGGAAAGACTTATCAAGCCACATTTACTTTGGAGAAAAAAAAAAAAACAACTTTAGCATCCATCCCAGATAGGCAAGGTAAAGGGACAAAATTTGGGCATTTGTCTTGTAAGCTGTGATATCAATCTCAGTTCAGGTAAGTATGGCTTAGCAACATATACTTGGTGAGCTCATCAACATTTAGTCTCTTGGGAAACTTTGTTTTTTTTTCCTTTCTTAGTTTCATTAGTAAAAATTTCTTCAGAGGATTGCCAATCTTGATTGGCTGGACAAAGAGGACAAGGATGTTTTCCACATTTAGCTGGGTAGACAGGGCCTCACTATCTCTCTGGAGGCCACGTGCAGGGGAAAATGGGGACTGAATCATCCCTAGCACTGGGAGATCAGAGTGGCTGGATGGGTAGTGTGGGAACCCCAGAGGCTATGAGTGCTACTCTGTGTGGCCTGGACAGCTCGCTCCCACTGACAAATAATTATACACAAGCAGCAACAATCACGGAAGAAGAATGGTTTTCAGCATTCCCAGATACACACGGGTGAGCATTTTTCTTCCCAGAAGTCATCTTGAGGCTTGTGCACACACTCCAATATCCTGAAGGTTAGTGTGGTACAGGAAAAAGCTTATGGACTTTTAAGGGAGTCAGACCTAAGGTAGATCTGTGACTTTGATGTGTTTATAATTCCTCCCTCCTTCCCTCCCTTCCTTTCTCCTTTTTGCTCCCTCCCTTTCTCCTTCTCTCCTCCCTCCCCTCAATCCCATCAATTCATTCACCAAATAGTTATTGAATTTCTACTTCATGCTAGTCTGTGCTAAACGTTGTGATACAGTGGTGAACAAAGCAGACACACAATCCCTTCTCTGATGGAACCTACTGTGGGGAAGTCATTGAACAGTTATGCAGAGGATGCATATAATGATAGGCAACTAATGGGTGCTATAAAAGGATGTTGTGAGGGAATTCAGCTAGGTGGAGGCATCCTGGACAAGGTCCTCATCTCTTCGTTGACCTCTACCCTAAATTGTGAGAATTAAAGATAAGGTAACATGTCTACCACCGTGCCTGGTCCCTGATGACATGTGAGTATTCAAAACAGCTTTGGGATTCTTATCGGGAATTGTCACCAGAGTCCCTTTCAGGCTGCACTGATGGTCATTTCTTTATTATCCCCCCATTGTCGCTTTTTGTACTAATTATCTTTGCACTTTGCTGCCCTTCTAAGATTGGGATTCCCTGGAGGGCAGAAACAGGTAGTTACCTTCTTTGAGTCTCCAGAGTACCTATAACAGTGCCCAGCACATGGTAGCTGCTCAGTAAATGTTACTGGATTAAAATGAATTAAACCATAAAAATGAGAAAGAATCCCAGTGACAGGGAACCTAAAGGAGAACGTTTTATAGGGAGACGCTGGAACCAATTCTGCCATTCTGCCGTTTTCTTTATAACCTCTTGGGAGAAAGAAAACTAACACATACCACATTTCTTGTCTCATCTTTTCTGCTGCTACTAGGGACAGAGAAATAATAAAACAAAGAATATTTAGTTGGGGTTTTTCTCCAAGGGATTCTTCTTAATTATGTGATGAGGCATTAATTAAAAATTGAATTAATCAGATTTTCTGAGAAAAAGAAGCTACAGGACCTCTGAGCTGCATGCAAAAATATATCTAAATAGTTGGTGACTCTCTGAGCAGGAAATCCTTCTGGTGGGCCAGTTGGGATTGCCTCTTACAGGCTTATATACAGAGATGGATTTGCTGTGGAGTGAGTGAATGAAGCTGGAGCTTTGGGACCCTTACTTATATAGGCCTTTCCAAGGCTGTGGTAGGGGTCCTCAAGGTATATTTGATCATATATGTATGATATGGTTTGGCTCTATGGCCCCACCCAAATTGCATCTCCAATTGTAATCCCCACATGTTGAGGGCAGGACCTGTAATCTCCATATGCTGAGGGAGACAGGTGATTGGATCATCAGAGTGGTTACCCCATGCTGTTCTCATGAGTGAGCTCTCACAAGATCTGATGGTTTTATAAGCATCTGGCTTATCCTCTGCTTGTACTTTTCTCTCCTGTGGCCAAGTGAAGAAGATCCTTGCTTCCTCTTTGCCTTCTGCCATGATTGTAAGTTTCCTGAGGCCTCCCCAGCCATTTGGAACTGTGAGTCAATTAAACCTCTTTCCTTTATAAATTACCTTGTCTTGCACAGTATCTTTATAGCAGTATAAGAATGAACTAATACTGTATGTATGTATGTGTGTGTGTGTATGTGTGTGTGTATTATATAATAATACTATATGCATACTCTATATTATTTAATTGTATAATAATACTTTATAATACTGTATAATACTATATGACTACTACATATAGGATTATGTAGTAATTTACTATATTTATTACTACATGTCAGTAGGGGAAATCCCAGTTTTATTGTGTGAAAATGTCTCACAAGTACACATGAACTAATACTATATGTATGTGTGTGTATATATATGTGAATTAATACTACATGTATGTATGTATATATATGAACTAATACTACATGTATGTGTGTATATGAACTAATACTATATGTATGTGTGTATATATATGAACTATTACATGTATGTGTGTATATATCTGTTAACTAATATTACATGTATGTGTGTATATCTATGAACTAATACTACATGTATGCGTGTATATATGTAAACTAATACTATATGTATGTGTGTGTATATATATGAACTAATACTATATGTATGTGTGTGTATGTATATATGAACTAATACATGTATGTGTGTATATATATGAACTAATACTACATGTATGTGTATATATATATAAACTAATACTATATGTATGTGTGTGTATATATATGAACTAATACTATATGTATGTGTGTGTGTATATATGAACTAATACATGTATGTGTATATGTATATATATGAACTAGTACTATATGTATGTGTATATATATATATGAACTAATACTGTGTGTGTGTGTGTGTGTACAAAAAAATATATATATATATATATATATGTATATATAGATGAACTAATACTATATATACTTCAGCTTGGCCATGGTTCCTGAACTAACACTATATATACACACATACAGTATTAGTTCATGTGTATTTGTAAGATGTTTTTACACAATAAAACCGGGATTTCCCCTACTAACATGTCTCCTAGAAAGATCTAGAGTAGAAGATGCAGCCCAGGAGGGGCAATGTTAATAAGGAAGATAATCTTAATGATGACAACGTACGTGTGATTGGATGAAGAGGGAATGGAAAGAGGAGCTGCACACAGCCAGGAGAACATGTTGGAAAATTGTTTTGGATCAAAATGGATGATCCAAAAAGGCCTGGTGAAAGTGTCTAAAAGTCAGTTCCGGGAGGTCAGAAGGCGCATACTAACCTCAAGGGTAGGGTCTTAAGCTGGGGTTCATGGAGGTGCTTCAGGGCTCCATGAGCATCCTGAAATTGTTTGCAAATTGTTTGTATAAATGTTTGTTTGTTTTTCCTGGGAAGAGACATGGTGCTCACAAAGTTGGGAAACTCTGAAATGAGCATGAGAAAGAATGGATTCTGTAAGATTTTAGTATTTAGGGAATCAAACATAATGGTAAGAGGGAATAGAATTTATAAGCAGAAATAGTATGTGACATAATTTGGTTCTCCCTTCACTAGTTCTTGTTTGAGTCCATGTCTTGGGGCAGGTACAGTGAGACAGGCTGGCAGCAATCTCCCACTGGGTGGGCGGCCCAGTGTAGGGTAGAGGGGTTGCTCCTTCAACCTGAGGATCAGGAAGAAGGAAGCTTAGAGAAGCCTCTTAGGCTGGCTCCGTGTGAGGGCCAGCAGCCTCATCTATGTCCAGTCCAGCTCACGGGAGGAAGACAGAGAAGAACCAGGGACAAAGAGAAAGGTGTCCGCTGGGGGTCTTTTGTAGTACGAGCTGACTGGAGATTCCAAGATCGAGGATCCTGGCCAAATCTCCTGCATATCGTGATTTCTTCCTGTGCCTCAAGGCCAGAACCAGGGATTGAAAGAATGGACTGGAAAAAAGATTAAAAAAAAAAACAAAATTCTTAGTAACAAGTTAATATCTGTTGCCTAGAAATTCATTTTAACTAGAGGTTGAAAATAGCAGGACTGGGTCCCAAAGAGAAAACTCTGCTTCTTTCACAGCCAAGAAGGGGATAGGGTTCTTACCAGCCCTATCAGGACCAGGAGGATTGATCTTAGACACAGGGTGAAGTTTGAACCAGTCCAGGAACCATGGCCAAGCTGAAGCCACAAGGTCAACGTCAGACTAAAAAATGGGCTGGCAACAAGAATCCTTGGACTCCAAGGAAGGAGCCGGGGAGTTCATCATTCATGAGGTCAGGGAGTGGCATTGGATCAGAACCCAGATCTGTAGCCAGAAACCAGGTGCCTGCCTGTAGTTTCCACCTACACACCCACCTGAGCCAGGTGCAGCCACTTCCCTGCCTGCACCTGCACGGCCTGGGCTGGCGGAGCTCAGGGCCTGGTACCACCCCACTTGGAAGTAAGCAGGAGCTTCCTGCCCATGGGCAAACATGTGGCTCTGAGTCAAGTTCTCCTTGCTATTCTTCCCATGTGTGTGCCTGGCCAGCATGGCCAGCTCTTGGACCACCTGCTTCTCATACTCCTGGCCCCACCCCAATCTAGACCCTCACATTTTGTCTTGACTTCTCCGGTGCCAGCCTCTTGCACCCTCCCTGTAACCCTGCAGTCCCATCCCTGCATCAGGAAACACACCGGTCTCCAGTGCTGAAAGAAGAGAATGGGATAAAGGCCATGACTCAGGCAAGATTAGAAAAAGAAGTCACCCCTTCGTTCATTCCCCAATAGTGTCGATAACATGTTAATTCAAAACCCAAGAAGACAAAGAGGTGGAGGAGTCTATCAGAAGTACACATTTTGTCACACTTACCCCCTGAGCAAAGAGCGAGGGACAGCCAAAAAAATCTCTGTAGTGTTCTGAGACATCACAAAAGCCTGTTTACCCAGATTGTGTGTATGCTTCCGAAGAAGGAGTTACATATAAAGAGAGTCTATTCTCTTTCTTCAGCTCGGGAAGTATGTGCTCAATCTGGGCAAGGGTTAACCACTTCAGGAGATTATATCAAGCTTGGGTTTAACTTTTAAACAAGATGCTAGAGGGCATGTTTTAACTGTCATGTTGTATTGTGAATTTAGAGTTTGGGTGTGGAAGATCTATGCCTCTCTGCTTTATAATCTACACAGGTGTGCAGAGAACTTCAAAGCCTAGTTCTAGAAGGAGGTTATTGAGAATTACCTCTGGGGAAGAAAGAAATCCCACAGAACAGATGCCGAGAGAGGCAAGCTAAACTCTCCTTGAGTGGTTGCCTTTACATTAATTTTAAAATTTCAAAACCTTTTTCTTGAGATCGTCTTGCTCAAGAATGGGGACTTTCCCATTCCACAGTATGATTTCATATTCGAAAAACCTCTATTCTTTTCTGAAAGTGATTCTAACAGGAAGTTTACCCAGGGAAATTTTAGCAGCATGTTAGGCTGCTAGGTAGAACCCAGCTTAGCTCTGTCTTCCAGCTGAGCACACTGCATGTTCTCAGACATTGCTTCTTGATGGTGTACTAATCATCAACTGTAATTTCATAACGGAGAAGGTAAAATGTGGTCACTTTAGCATTGATTTCTCTTCTATAATAGCAATGAAATACGTGAGCATAGAATTCTTTTTAATGAAATGACAGCGCTGCCTAATTGACTAACATTCCGCAGGGCATACGGTTATGTTTTTCAACAGTGATATTGGGGTTGATTGTTGTTAGCATGTGAGAAAAAAAATTCCTCCTTCCAAATGTCAATATTTGAGTCCTACTAAAAGCTGAGGGGCATGTATGCATTTAGTCAAAAGCATATTCTACATCTTGGTATTTTCAATGATTTGTGGCCAATGAATCATGAAAATGAAATCTTAAAACCCCAAGAAACCACCAGAAACCAAACTAGGCATTTACATATTTCACGGTAATTATTTCTACCCCACTCCAAGCTGAAAATGTCTGTTTCCCCCAATTTGTTTGCTTTTTCATTTATTGGCATTTTGAGAACTTCCGGATTAAACTGCCTGCTCCTCTGAGAATAGGATAACTGAACCTGGAGTCTGGAAAGTCCTATTTAGTTCAGTCAATCCCACTCTTCCTCAGAGAACAGGAAAGAGAGTAACATTTCTCATTTCACAGAGGTTTCTCACTTTTTTTTTTTCTAGGAAAGGCTATTTCCACTATATTGGTTCATAATTATAATACCTAGTACTTTAAACAATTAAAACCTGTAACTGTGATTTCTGGTTAAAGCATCCACCAAGTTTAGTCATTTATTTTCCAGGCAACAACGACAGCAATTGAATTGGTTTAACCATGTGTCATGTTACCTTCTAGCTTGCTATGTGGCAGAGCTATAGATATCCTCTTATTTTTTCCTGCCATTTCATCGCAGCAGTTTTTCCTATTCTTGCCAGTAATTCCTAATGCCTTTTAATTGAACGGGGTTGGGGGGAATTTTGTCTTTTTTTTTGCAAGTTTCTCATGGCAGAGACGCTTAGTCTGCTGTCCTGTGTCCATTTTCCACTAGTCCCTAGGAACAGAACCCACTGCTAGTTTAGCAAAGTGCATTGTTCCACTGTCTTCTCCTGACCTCCAAGTAAGATTGACACCCCCAGTCTCCCTTGCAGCTGGCTATGATCATGTGACTAAGCTCTCACTAATGGAAGGTGAGCAGAAGTGATGAGTGATGGGCACAGCTTGTGTTCACTGCCATAAAAGGATGCCATTCCACTTCTTCTCCTTCTTCTTCCCTATAGGGTAGGTTGGAACTTGGATGTGGCATTGGCAGGCCAGATATCACCATACAGACGACAACATCCTAGAGGACAGAAAAGCTTGAAAGTAAAAGAAACTTTGGTGTTTGAATAAGCCACACAACTGCCCTGGACCATCTGCCTATCTCTGAACTGTTACATAAGAGAAAAAGATATTTATCTCTTATTTGAATAATTACATTTTAAAGTATTTTTGTTATGGCAGCATAACTGATACCCTAACCCTGACAAATGCATTTCTTAAACAAACGGAGGAATGCTACTATCATACTCTATGCTGGTCCAGTCTTACTTGGGGTGTAGTATTCTCATCTGTGAATTGCTTTTCAAGAGACATAAAGACAAAGTGGAGGTTTTCAGGTAAGAGCAACATGATTGGTGAGAAATTCAAAGTTGAAGAAACGGGAAGAACAGATTTAGAGTAAGTAGGAGTACCGTACTGCTTTCAAATGTCTGAGGAACTGGCATGAGGAAGAATGATTCACTTCGTTCTGTGTAGTTTTGTTGGATAGAAGTATGGTTCAATGGAAAACTGATTTTGCTTAAGACAAAGATTTCTGGTTGTCAGGTCTGCATAGACATTGGAGGCATTGAGTTCTCTGTTCATGGAGATGCTTTTAACAGAGCCTGGATAATCATTTGGCTGGATTTTGTAACAACTGTGTGTCATGCGGGTATATAACTTAAATTACCTCAAATTCTTAGAACAATGCTGATAATTACATATTTTAATTTCCATTTGATAGAAAGGAAATATTAGTCTTAGATCAGTTAAAACTTCTCCAGGATCACAGACCCAGTTGGTAGCAGGGTCCATGTTCTTTCTACCAACCACTGGTAAAGCCGATTTACAAAATGGCCTAAAAATTTCTCCCAAATCTGAATTTGATGAGTCCCCTGGAAAATCATCTTCCCCAAATCTTCCCTTGAATTCCGAAGTATCGGAGCCAGTGACATTTCCTGAAGTTGGTGTGCATAATCTCCCACATTTTAACCTCACAGACAGCTTACATGGGGCCCCTCTTTATGTGTCACAGATTGCCAGCTGGTCACCAATCCATTTTCTCTTCCTTCTTGGCACACCATGAGACTACATTTTCTAGCTTCCCTGGAAGTGAAATGTGAGCAAAAATGATGCCAGCCACTCCCACACCTGGCCCATAGAAACCTCCCATATTCTTTCTTCTGCTGCTGCTGGATATTGACACACGGGGTGATTTTGAAAGCTGAGTGTTGAAGACAGCAGAATCTGTCTTTCAGCCTTGGTTCCTGAACCATATGTTGAGCAGATCCCTTGGTAATCTGGAACTGCCCTGCACTATGTAAGTGAGGGAGACACAAACTTTACTATGCTTGAGCCATTTTATATGTAACAGCAATTAGCTTTCCTTGCTTAATACTCTTTATCCCCTGCCACTAAATATCAAGAATTGTAACTCTAGATCATAGGACTATGTGAATAGTCATTATATTTGTCAACAGCTCTAACAGGCTGAACTTTTTATTCCTCAGTTATTAGTTAAAATTGCAGTAGAATACACATAACATAAAATTTACTATCTTACCCATGTTAAGTACACGGTTCAGTGGTATTAAACACATTTGTAGTGCTATATGTTTATCACCACCATCTATCTCCAGAACTCTTTTCATCTTGTAAAACTGAAACTGTGTACCCATTAAACAGCAACGCCCCATTCCCTCCTCCCCACCAGCCACTGGCAACCACTGCTCTACTTTCTGTTTCTATGTTTCGATGATTCTAAGTACCTCATGTAAGTGGAATCATGCATTATTTGTCTTTTTTTGTTGTTGGCGTATTTCATTTAGCACAGTGTCCTCAAGGTTCACCCATGTGCCAGAATTTGCTTCCTTTTTACAGCTGAATAATATTCTATTGGATGTATGTACCACATTTTGTTTATCTGTTCACTCATCAGTGGACACTTGGGTTGCTTCTACATCTTAGCTCTTATGAATGATACAGATTGAGTGTGTGTCCCTGCCCAAATCTCATATGGAAATGTAATCCTCAATGTTGGAGGTGGGGCTTGCTGGGAGGTGATTAGATGATGGGGGTGGATTTCTCCGGGGTGGTTTAGCACCATCCCTCTAGGTACTACCCTTGCGATAGTGAGCATGTTTTTGTGAGATTTGATCCTTTAAAAGTGTTTGGCACCTCCTCTCCTCCTTGCTCCTACTTGTACCATGAAATGTGCCTGCTCCCCATTTGCCTTCCACCATGTCTGGAAGCTTCTTGAGGCCTCTCTGGAAGCAGATGCTACTATGCTTCCTGCACAGCTTACAGAACCATGAGCCAATTAAACCTCTTTTCTTATAAATTACTCAGCCTTAGGTATTCCTTTATAGCAATGCAAGAACAGCCTAATACACTGAACAATGCTGCCATAAACATGGATGTACAAATATTTATTTGAGATCCTGTTTTCTCTCCTTTTAGATATATACTTAGAGGTAAATTGCTAAATCATCTGGCAATTCCATTTTTAATTTTTTGAGGAACCTAGGCTAAACTTTTTGAAACTGCAGATATTGAACCAGTTTTTTTCTTTACTAAAAAAGCAGAACTTTAATACAATCTAATCTGTTTCTTCCATCTCTCACTCTCTTGACTTCTGTATAACCCTGTCCAATTGGTAAAGAGGAATCAACTTCTTTATACAACAGTGGCAGAGAAGTTCTACAACATGGAGTCTTGTGATAAATGTAATGCCAAAATTCTGTCCAATGGTGACCTACGGTTCAGTCCACTGATTTTTGCTTTTTAAATTCTTCCGTGTCCTTCTTATTTCCATTTCTAAAGTTACTTAAACTACCAGGAAATTTCTCATGGGAAAAAAGTCTGTATCTTCAGATTATTTTACAAATCAGAAGACTTAGAACATATATATCAAAATCAGCTGGTGGCCTGGTGTGGTGGTTCATGCCTGTAATCCCAGCACTTTGGAAGTCCAAGGTGGGTGGATCACCTGAGGTCAGGAGTTTGAGACCAGGCTGGCCAACATGGCGAAACCCTGTCTCTACTAAAAATACAAAAATTAGCTGGGTGTGGTGGCAGGCACCTGTAAACCCAGCTATTTGGGAGGCTGAGGCAGGAGAGTCACTTCAACCCGGGAGGCAAGGTTGCGTTGAGCCAAGATCTTGCCACATCACTCCAGCCTAGGCGATAGAGTGAGACTCCATCTCAAAACAAACAAATGAACAAACAAACAGCAGGCACTTGTGGGTCATCTTTAGACAGGTCATACCTTCTCCAGTCCTACAGGCCCAGAGTCCCTTTGATCTCTAATGCTGACGTGCATGTCAAATGCCAAGTGTCTTTGTGACGTGGCTTTTTCTAAATCTGGTCCTACAGGCTATTTGTACCTGTGATCCCTGGTATCAGTGCAGTAAAATCAATGATTAACTAAGAGCTACTCTCTGGCCCTTTCCTGAGAGCTTGTTTTGAAGAAGCTAGAACTTCTTTGCAAGGCAGTAAACCCTTCCTGGGAGTTGGCAGGAAGAAGCAGGAAGTCTTATTATTGGGCACTGATCCTCCTTGTGGGGGCGTATATCTAGCATACCCAGATTTACTCTCTGCAGCCCCCAACTTCCTCTCTGTAACACAAATGTAGGACACAAGTGAAGCTTTGTAAAAAAAGGAGGATAGGATGTGCTGTTCTGTTTTTAATTGAAAGCCCAAATAGCGATTGATTGGTTTGATTCCACCAGAGAGTTAAGCAATTTCCTTCCACATCCCCAAATCCTCAACTATGCAGAGCTGCAGTGGTTACCGCAAGCCTCCTGAATGTTTGCAGGTCCAGCTGACACAACCACCAGCTGGTGACCAGCAGGGCAGAGGAGGAAGAGACACAGAGGACCTTCACTTTTCCTGCCAGGTGTGGGTGCCGGTCAAGGTGGGATCCAGGCTCTGAAGGAGGCGTGAGAGGATACTCCGGCAGAGGTGCTGCTTGCTTTTAAAGCTCTGGAACACAACAAAGATGAGGTTTTCTGTAGATGTGTGCATGATTTTCATATATAAGGGTTTCCTTTTTCCTAGTCTAGAAAACACATAAGTAACAAGCGAATCACTGGCCTCCCAGAAATTTTTCTATGCCCACGGTATGCACTGGTAGAGGGAGGTGAATGAGGCAGGGCAGCCGAGCTGTGGTAGGGGTACTCACAAAGTAAGCATGATAATTTGGGGGATACACAGATATACATTTAAAAATGTTAATAGTGTGATGTTTACACATGGAACCATAGATGGGAGCAGCAGACACTGGGGCCTAGCAGAGGGTGCAAGGTGGGAGGAAGGAGAGGATTGGGAGAAATAATTAATGTATACTAGGCTTAACATCTGGGTGACAAAATAATCTGTACAACAGGCCAGGCACCGTGGCTCACGCCCATAATCCCAGCACTTTGGGAGGCTGAGGCGGGTAGATCACAAGGTCAGGAGTTCAAGACCAGACTGGCCAAGATGGCAAAAATCCCCTCTCTACTAAAAATACAAAAAGATAAAGTAGCAAGGACTAAATTTAGCCTCCTGCCTGAAAGAGTCAAAAATGAATATATATATGAAGTGAATATATATATGAAGCAACAGTACTCAAGATTTTGGGCACAAGGCAATGAAAAATAAGGATCCCTAATTGATGAGAAACAAATGATGTGGACCCTGTGACTCCCTGAGCTCTTATTACCTGGAGAATGTTTCTAGATCATGATGCAGTGTTGGGGAATGCAGGCAGAGCTGAGTGGTGGTTTTCCTGATTCCAGAGCCAGATTTGGGAAGCCAGGGAAGTCAAGATAGCTAGAGTTCACAGGGCAGACTAAGAGAGAAAAGAGCTGCGCAGACAGTGTTCCAGATAATTTACTGTGTATAGAGGAGCCTGACCAGTGATGCATGGGAGGAAATGATCACAGGCTGAGGAAGGAGCAGCCAAAAAGATGAGAGGGAAAAATGTCTGGAAACGACAGGGTTTTTTTGTTTTTTTTTTCAGCAAATAGTGTTGGAAACCTTACTATCTGTGAGCACAAATGTACAAACCCTTTGATCTGGATTTCATCCTAGATACAAAAGTTCATCCAACATGGATCAAAGACTTACATGTAGAACACAAAACTGTAAAATTTCTAGAAGAAAACATACATTCAAATGATTCTCCTTTGTAGCTCTAGGTTAGACAAAGACTTTTTAGACACAACACAAAAAGCACAACTCAAAAAAGATAAAAAGTAGATAAATCGAGCTTCATCAAAATTAAGAACTTCTGCTCTTAGAAAGATGCTCTTAAGAGAATTTTTTTTAAAGTCACAAACTGGGTAAAATACTTGAAAATCTCATATCTGCTAAATGACTTGTCTTTACAATAAATTAAAAACTCAACAATAAGAAAACCAACAACTTAATACTGGACAACAGATTTGAAGAGACATTTTACCAAAAAAGATAATATGGATAGTAAATAAACCCATGAAAATGTGCTCAACACCATTAGTTATTAGAGAAATGAAATTGAAACCAGAATGAGATACCAATAAACACCTATTAGAATGGCTAAAATTAAAAAGACTGACCACAGCAAGTGTTGGCAAGTGTATGGAGCAACTGGAATTCTCATACATTGCTGGTGGGAATGAACTATGGTAAGTCAATTTGAAAAACAGTTTTACAGTTTCCTAAAAAGTTAAATATACAACTAATGACCCAGCCCTTTCATTGCTAGATATACAAGAGAAATGAAAGCATGTGTTTATATAAAGACTGGCACAGATATTCATAGAAGCTTTATATATAACAGCCAAATATTGAAAACAACTCAAATGTCCATCAAGGGAAATGGATAAACAAATTGTGATATACCCATACAATGGAAAACTTCTCAGTCACAAAAAGAAATACATTACTGATAACACACAACAACATGCGTGGATTTCAAAATAATTATACTGAGTTAATGAAACCAGAAGAGTACAAAAAGATGAAAAGAGAGTGCATATTGAATGTGTCCGTTACTATAAAATTTTGGAAAATGCAAACTAATCTGTGATGATAGAAAAAAGACCTGTTTTACTGTCTGTAGATGAAAGTCAGAGAGAAGTGTGTGGGAGACACTAGAGTGGTACAAAGAAACTTTTTGAATTGATTAATATGTTCAGCATTTTGATGATGGTAATGATTTCATGTATGTATATGCATGTCAAAACTCATCCACCTGTATAGTTTAAACATGTGCAGTTTACTGACTATCAATTATACATCAATAAAGCTGTTAAGAAAATATGAATATAGCTGAATATGGCAAAAATTATGAGGCGGAATGACTAAATTTTGGAAACCCACCATGAAATTGTCCTATTTGTTATAATTTTCCTATCCTTCTTTCTTATTCTATTTTTCTTGTATGTCCTTCTTTTTTATCCTCTCCTATTTTCTCTAAGAATAGGTGATAATAGTTTGGTACCACCATGTATCAGAATGTATAAGATGCCCCTGGCCTCAGTAGAAGAAACGGTTTTCTGGCAGTTTCTGCTCTCTAAAAATTCAGTAGAGACTGGGCGTGGTGGCTCACGCCTGTAATTCCAGCACTTTGTGGGGCTGAGGCGGGTGGATCACGAGGTCAAGAGATCGAGACCATCCTGGACAACATGGTGAAACCCTGTCTTTACTAAAAATACAAAAAATTAGCTGGGCGTGGTGGCACATGCCTGTAATCCCAGCTACTTGGGAGGCTGAGACAGGAGAATCGCTTGAACCCAGGAGGCAGAGGTTGCGGTGAGCTGAGAATGTGCCATTGCACTCCAGCCTGGGCAACAAGAGGGAAACTCCGTCTCAAAAAAAAAAAAATTTGGTAGAATAATCTGCTTTATAAAACAGGGAGGGCTCCTTCTCAGGGATCCTGCAGCACAGACTAAATGAATGCTTGGTAGGGATACAGTAGCATTGGATGACATGCTGGGCCAAATCAGTGACTTTTAAACTTATTTGCTTTTGTCTTTTTTAACCCATAAAACTCTTCCTGTAAATGAATGAAATCTTAGGTGGAAGACAAATACAGAGAAGAAAAACAAGGCAGTTGTTTGTTTGAAAAAAGTTGGGGCTCAGATCCTACATACTTGACCTCATCTTAGACCTACTGTTGTATCCCCATCCACCTTTTCCTGGGTCCAACTCTGAAATTCTATAAACTTAGTTGCAGTGGGAGTAATTGAGGGCTATGAATAGAAAGTTTTTGCCCAAACGATCCCATTAGAGTCAGGAGTTGAGGTGAAGGTTAGACCGCTTCTTAGTCATCTGAGAAAAAGTGGACACATTTACAATAAAAAGGGCTGTTACGTTCCTTTCAACTGAAACGTGTAATTATAACATTGATAATCTTTTTCCCAGATGGAGTATTACACAGCTACTATTTATCCAAACATACCAGCCCATTTTCCTTTTCACTTTCTGAGAAAGAAAGGGTTTTTAATAATGGTTTGGTTTAGTTACAGTTTGGTCTATTCTGTCTCTTTCCCTTTTTACACCGTGCATTTTTTCCCTCCCTTTAACCCTGAGCATGCCAACTGTGTTTGACCACATTTGAGGCAACAGGAGAAGCCATGCTGCTTTTTTCATATACATAAGAATGACAGAAACATTTCAATCAGAGGAGGGGCCAACATGGCTGAATAGGAACAGCTCAGGTCTGCAGCTCCCAGCAAGACCAATGCAGAAGGCAGGTGATTTCTGCATTTCCTATTGAGGTACCCAGTTCAACTCACTGAGACTGGTTAGGCAGTGAGTCCAACCAACAGAAAGCAAGCAGAAGCAGGGTGGGGCATCAGTTCACCCGGGAAGTGCAAGGAGCCTAAGGACCTCCCTCCCCCAGCCAAGGGAAGCTGTGAGGGACTGTGCTACCCAGCCAGGTTACTATGCTTTTCCCATGGTTTTTGCAATCTGCAGATCAGGAGATTCCCTCATGTGCCTCCACCACTAGGGCCCTGGGTTTTAAGCACAAAACTGGGTGGCTGTTTGGGCAGACATTGAGCTAGCTCCAGGAGTTTTTTTCATACCCCAGTGGGGCCTGGAACCTCAGCAAGACAGAACCATTCACTCCCCTGGAAAAGGTGCTGAAGCTAAGGAGCCAAGAGTTCTCCTGATCCCACTCCCACAGAGCCCAGCAAGCTAAGAACCACTGGCTTGAAATTCTTGCTGCCAGCATGGCAGTCTGAAGTCAACCTGGGAGGATTGAGCTTGGCTGGGGGAGGGGCGTCTGCCACTACTGAAGCTTTAATAGGTGGTTTTCCCCTGACAGTGTTAAGAGGCCCAGAGGCCCCGAGGACTGGGTGGAGCTCACCATACTGAGGCCAAGTGGCTGTGGCCAGACTGCTTCTCTAGATTCCTCCTCACTGGGCAGGGCATCTTTGAGGGAAAGATAACACCCCCAGTCAGGGGCTTACAGACAAAACCCCCATCTCCCTGGGACAGAGCACCTGGGAGAAGCGGTGGCTGTGGGCGCAGCTTCAGAGGATTTCATCATTCCTGCCGCCAGCTCTGAAGGGAGCAGCTGGTCCTGACAAAAGGAATTCTCCCAGCACAGTGCACTAGCTCTGCTAAGGGACAGACTGCCTCCTCAAGTGGGTCCCTTCCACTTGATCAATTCAGCTATTGATACTTGTGTATACTTCATGAAGTTCTCATGCTGTGTTTTTCAGCTTCATCAGCTCATTTATTTTCTTCTCTAAACTGGTTATTCTAGTTTGCAGTTACTATAACCTTTTATCGGGGTTCTTAGCTTCCTTACATTGGGTTAGAACATGCTCCTTTAGCTCAGAAGAGTTTATTATCACCCACCTTCTGAAGACTACTTCTGTCAATTCATCAATCTCATTCTCCATCCAGTTTTGTGCCCTTGCTGGAGAGGAGTTGCGATCATTTGGAGGAGAAGAGGCATTCTGGTTTTTGTAATTTTCAGCATTTTACACTGGTTTTTCCTCATCTTCATAGATTTATCTGTCTTGGATCTTTGAGGCTGATGACCTTTGGATGGGGTTTCTGTTGGGGGCCGGGGCTTTATGTTGGTATTGATGTCATTGCTTTCTGTTTGTTAGTTTTTCTTCTAACAGTCAGGGCCCTCTTCTGCAGGTCTGCTGCAGTTTGCTGGAGGTCCACTCCAGACACTGTTCACCTGGGTATTGCTAGTGGAGGCTGCAGAACAGCAAAGACTGTGCCTGCTCCTTTTTCTGGAAGCTTCATCCCAGAGTGTTGCTTCAAAACCAGCCTGTTGCCAGCTGGAGCTCTCCTATATGAGGTTTCTGTCGACCTCTGTTGGGAGACCTTCAATAAAATTCAACATCCCTTCGTGTTAAAAACCCTCAATAAACTAGGTACTGATGGAACATATATCAAAATAATAAGAGCTATTTATGACAAACCCATAGTCAATGTCATAGTGAATGGGCAAAAGCTGGAAGCACTCCCTTTGAAAACCAGCACAAGGCAAGGATACCCTTTCTCACCACTCCTATTCAACATTGTATTGGAAGTTCTAGCCAGGGCAATCAGGTAAGAGAAAGAAAAAAAAAAGGTATTCAAATAGGAAGAAAGAAAGTCAAATTGTCTTTGTTTGCAAATGACACGATTGCATATTTAGAAAACTCCATGTCTCAGCCCCAAAACTCCTTAAGCTGGTAAGTAACTTCAGCAAAGCTTCAGGATACAAAATCAATGTGCAAAAATCACAAGCCTTCCTATACACCAAAAATAGACAAGCACAGAGTCAAATCATACGTGAACTCTCATTCACACTTGCTACAAAGAGAATACAATACCTAGGAATACAACTTACAAGGGACATGAAGGACCTCTCCAAGGAGAACTACAAACCACTGCTCAAGAAAATAAGAGAGGACACAAGCAACTGGAAAAAAGTTCCGTGCTCATGGATAAAAAGAATCAATATTGTGAAATGGCCATACTGCCTGAAGTAATTTATAGATTCGATGCTATTCCCATCAAGCTACCATTGACTTTTGCAGAATTAGAAAAGCTACTTTAAATTTCATATGGAACCAAAAATGAGCCTGTATAGCCAAGACAATCCTAAGTGAAAAGAAGAAAGCTGGAGGCATCATGCTACCTGCCTTCAAACTATACTACAAGGATACAATAGCCAAAACAGCATGGTATTGGTACCAAAACAGAGATATAGACCAATGGAACGAAACAGAGGCCTCAGAAATAACGCCACACATCTGCAACCGTCTGATCTTTGACAAACCTGACAAAAACAAACAAAAAGGAAAGGATTCCCTATATAATAAATGGTGCTGAGAAAACTGGCTAGCCATATGCAGAAAACAGAAATTGGACCTCTTCCTTACACCTTATACAAAAAGTAACTCCAGATGGATTAAAGACTTAAATGTAAAACCTAAAACCATAAAACCCTAGAAGAAAACCTAGGCAATACCATTCAGAACCATAGGCATGGGCAAAGACTTCATGACTAAAATACCAAAAGCAATTGCAACAAAAGCCAAAATTGACAAATGGGATCTAAACTAAAGAGCTTCTGCACAGCAAAAGAAAGTATCATCAAGGTGAACAGGCAACCTACCAAATGGGAGAAAATTTTTGCAATCTATCCATCTGACAAAGAATATCCAGAATCTACAAGGAACTTAAACAAATTTACAAGAATAAAAACAATCCCATCAAAATGTGGGCAAAGAAAATTTTTGCAATCTATCCATCTGACAAAGAATATCCAGAATCTACAAGGAACTTAAACAAATTTACAAGAAAAAAACAAATAACCCCATCAAAAAGTGGACAAAGGATATGAACAGACACTTTTCAAAAGAAGACATTTATGAGGCCAACAAACATATGAAAAAAAACCTCATCATCACTGGTCATTAGAGAAATGCAAGTCAAAACCACAATGAGATATCATCTCATGCCAGTTAGAATGGTGATCATTAAAAAGTCAGGAAACAACAGGTGCTCAAGAGGATGTGGAGAAATAGGAACACTTTTACACTGTTGGTAGGAGTGTAAATTAGTTCAACCATTATGGAAGACAGTATGATGATTCCTCAAGGATCTAGAACCAGAAATGCCATTTGACCCAGCAATCTCATTACTGGGTATATACTGAAAGGTGTATAAATCATTCTACTATAAAGACCCATGCACATACATGTTTATTGTAGAACTATTTACAATAGCAAAGACTTGGAACCAACCCAAATTCCCATCAATGATAGACTGGATAAAGAAAATGTGGCACATATACATCATGGAATACTATGCAGCCATAAAAAAAGAATGAGCTCATGTTCTTTGCAGGGACATGGATGAAGCTGGAAACCATCATTCTCAGCAAACTAACACAGGAACTGAAAACCAAACACCGCATGTTCTCACTCATAAGTAGGAGCTGAATAATGAGAACACATGGATACAGGGAGGGGAACATCGTACACTGGGGCCTGTTAGGGGTGGAGGGCAAGAAGAGAGAGAACATTAAGACAAATGCTTAATGCATGTGGGTCTAAAAACCTAGATGATGGGTCAATCAAACCATCATCTAGGTTTTTAGACCCACATGCATTAGGTATTTGTCCTAAAAGCACATGTTTACCTGTGTAAACAACCTATTTGTCCTAATAGCACATGTTTACCTATGTAACCAATCTGCACATTGCCTATGTAACCAACCTGCATGTTCTGCACATGTATTCCAGAACTTAAAGTTAAAAAAAAAAAGAATGATGAAGTAATCATTTGAAACTTTAATACACATGATAAAGTGAGCATTTACTGAAGTTTTAGTAAGTGCCACACATTGTGTGATGGTGAATTTCATGTGTTACTTTGGCTGGGCCACTGTATGCAGATATATGGTCAAATGTTATTCTGGATGTTTCTGTGAGGCAGCTCTTGGAAGAGATTTACATTTAAATCTTTCAATTTTGAATAAAGCACATTGTTCTCCAAAATGTGGATGTCCTCATCCAATCAGTTGAAAGCCTGAAAGAACAAAAAACAGATCTTTCTTGAGCAAGAAGGATTTTCCAACAGACTGCCTTCAGACTTCATCTGCAGCATCGGCTCTCCCTGCTTCTGCAGGAAACTGTCCCTGGACTTGACTGTAACTCTTCGTCAAGTCTCCAGCCTGCTGGCTTCTGCTATGAGATTTTGTACTCAACAGGCATCCACAATCACATAAGCCAATTCCTTAAAATAAATCTTTCTATACAGATTGCGGCCTATTGGTTCTGTGTCTCTGAAGAACTCTGACTAAATACACAGTGGAAGAAGTATTTTAAATGTATTGATGCATCTAATTTTCTCAATGATCCTATGAAGTCTGAACATGGTACTTTAAAAGGTGTTACTATTTCACAGGTAAAAGAATGGAGGCTTAGTGAGATATGCCACCCAAGGTCTTCCAACTGGTAGGTGGCAGAGTCACGATTGTAATGCAAAGTTCAGGGACCAAACCACTTTGCTTTGTTGCAGTAATCAGCCCTTGAGATTTCTTGGCCTTGGTAATTTTGCCTAGGCCTCTGCACCAGCTGACTGGAATTCGACTTCGACCAAACTCTTCCCTTCTGTCAGGGAAGTCCTGAGAGACTACTTGGCGTCTGCCTTGGAGCCAGAAACTCCTGACCACTCTTTGGCAAACTCAGGCACGATTTCTTCCTTGCTAAGCCTCAGCTGCTTCATCTACAACGGGAGGGTAAGTCACGTCACCAGCCTGTTGTGAGGGTTGAATGTGAGTGTATGTGGTGTCCATCTTACTGCCCGTAGGCACTCGGCACTCCAATGCAAACACCCTCCCCTCCCACCATGCCCTAACATGCATCCAAATGACACAAGTTCACTGCAGTTGGATCTTATACACACCAAACTCCTTAGAAGGTGAGTCTGTCTGTATGCCATCTGTATTAGTCAGCCAGGGCTGGTAACAAAATACCACACACTGGGTGGCTTAAACAACAGAAGTTTATTTCTCAGAATTCTGGAGGTCGGAAGTCCAAGGTCTGGTTTCTTCTGAGACCCCTCTCCTTGGCCTGCAGGTGGCTGGCAACTCCTCTGTGTTTGTGCATTCCTCGTTTCTCTTTGTGTGCCCAGATTTCCTCTCCTTTTAAGGACACAAGTCATATTAGATTAGGACTCTCTTTAAAGGCTTCATTTTAACTTAATCATCACTTTAAAGGCCTGCCTTTAAATATAGCCACATTCTAAACTGCAAGAGGTTAGAGCACATTCAGTCTCTAACACCATCTTACCCCCCAGGTGCCAAAGACAAGCTGCCCAGGAAATCCACTCTGTCCCACCTTTCCTGCTTTCCCCTGCTGAGACTGATGCACAGGACTTTTCAACATTTGTCCCTTCAAACTGTCCACCAGTTTGGCATGATTTATTCAGGATTATGCTAAGAGACTAGCCAAGTTGAGCAGAAATAAAAGGGAAGTACTGTGGTTCCTTCAAATTCTGTGAACTTGTCTTTGTCCATTGGTTATGGACAGTTGACCAGAACAAGAATCAGACACTTCCATAGAAATTGCTTTAATTTTTAGTCAATAGAGTGCACAACCTCTCACCACTACCATCAAACACCCCCAAACAGCCTACTAAGAAAATGACGGGGAACAGGGAGGCATTGTGAAGTGTTTTTCAAACAATAGTTATAGTAAAGAGCACGATCTCATGAGAGCCATTACTCTTGACTCCAGGGACTCTTGCATTCTTTAAATTGACTCCTATCTGTCTCTGAGGGAGCTATCCCTGCTCATGCCAAGGTGCCTGTTAATTTTGAATCTATGTTTCTGAGCCCTACTGTTTTGCTTTTGTTCTTTCTAACATCTCTGTGACCCCAGGACGTCAACACACAACATCCAACATGGCACACCCTTACTGATAAGAGTTCTCAGGCCAGGTGCATCGTGGGCCACAAGCCTTCCTTTGGTCTGACCTGATTCTGTCTGCCTTTGACTGAAGCACTGATACTAGGTCCTTAGCATATGGGATGCTTGGGGAAATAGGGTCCCACAATACAAATACAGTGACTTATCTAGAAGAAACTTCTGTGAACAATTTCTGAAGAAGAGCAAGTAGATAGGCAGATACCACACCTCTGTCCTCACTCTGGGGCTCCCCAAGATATGTTGTGCAGACTCATATTACGTCAGCAGAGTAGCTGCCGTATTGGCAAATCTCCTTTCCTTTTGCTGGTAGCCTGCTCCAAAATATTCCTGATCCATTTTAGAGAATAAATGAGCTTCCCAACTCTAAGAGTTGAATTTTATAAAACTGGATAAAACATGAACTTCCATTTTTGTCATTTGAAATCATTTCAAAGATACATAAAGCCAAGTTACTAATGGGTAAGGCATGAGCAGAAAGGATAATTTGATATTCCAGGGGAAAAAGAAACCTATAGGAAAAAGGAGTCCAGAGTCATTGTCCCCACCACCCCTTTTTTTCTTTTTATCTTTTAAACAACACTTTAGATAGAGTATGCACTTCTATAGTTGAACTTAAAGCAGAAAGAGAACAGGAAATCAATGGGAATTACATCTTAATGTAAGCATTTCTAAAATAGTCCAAGAATCCATAAGGGACTCATTCTGTATTGGATTTCTGAAAGGACTGGAGTTTGTAACCCAGTGATTGATGCCTGCCATCAGTAGCACGTCTCTCCCTTTCCTCCCTAAAAGGCTTAGACAAATTTTACCTCATTCGACAAGCTCTCAATCAAATTCATGAAGTCAAGACTTCAAATGGGGCATGATTACAACTATAATAGCTATTTCAGGTAGAACTGATTCATGTAATGTGGAATCTTGGCAGCAGTTTAATTACTTTAGGGTAATGATGCGAATCTCGGTGAGGGGCCAATTTTGGCTTTGCTGACTATTATGTGCATTAATATGATTAAGTATGCTGCTTTACATGCTTTTTTATTCCCCTCTCTCTACTAATATGTGGGGCTTGTCTTCTGAAACTATTGTTGGTCAAAGTTTCCTTCCTGTCATTTTTATTGGTAGAGTAGAATGTATTCCTGAGAACATGAGTGCATTTATTTATTGATAAAGAATATTTTCCGGAAAACTTTTACAGAGATGACAAAAAGGGGGGATTTTCTTGCATTCTTCATTCTCTTTCTCTTGCCTCCTTCTTCCTTTGCTTACTTATTGTTTTTTTTTTTTTTTTTGCTGCCTTTACCACTTTATGTGATTTTGTGGCTCTTCAACATGAATTCACCTTTCTAAGCATTGATGCAATGACTTTAGCCAATAATAACTTACGTTTGTTGAGTGTTTACTGTGTACCAGGAATTGCTGTAAGGGCTTTACTTGTCTTATTTCATTACATCAAAATTGCAACATATTCCTGTTTTATGGAAAAAATTTGCCTGAGATCACATGCCTGGTAAGTGACAGCACTGGCATTTTAATCCAGGTGGTCTGTGAGTCCACAGAGGGAACTTTCCCATTCTAATTCCTACTGAAATCTGGTAGTTGTGAAAATAACTTCTCTCTCTCAAAATAACAGTCATTCCCACAACTAGTATTCTGCATATATATATGTTGGAGGTTTATTATATGCCAGGATCATGCTGGAAGCTGAGGGGCACAAGAGAACACTAGACAGAACCCTTGCCATCAGGGCAGTCATGCCCTTCTGGAGATCATTAGTGTAGTATGTCATAACTGCTGTGGAGTAACGTCACACAGAATGTCTTCTAAAATTATAGCAACATGGTCATTCAGAGGGATTTGATGTGTGCCAGGAAAATCTCAGTTAATTCCAGCCACTGGATTACTTCCTGCAAAAATGTAAAAAAAATCCAAGGGTTCGGATGTAGATGACAACCTCACTGTCATCAAACATTACAATAGCCAGTGGTCAAATGAAAAGCCTATGGATTTTGGAATCATATAGACCTGACTTCAAATTTCTACTGGGTCCCTTAGTAGTTGTGTGACTTTAAGCAGTTCACTCAAACTCTCTGAACTTCTGTTTGTTCACCTATACAAGCAGATGAAAAAGATCTCACCTCTTCCAGTTGCTTAGACCAGGGATTCACCAACTTTTCTTAAAGGGACAGATAGTAAATATTTTAGTGTTTGCTGGTCATACAGGTTCTGTCACAGCTACTCAACTCTGCCACTGTAGCACAAAAACAGCCATGGATGATATGCAAATGAGCGGGTGTGGCACTATTACAATAAATTTTGTTTACAAAAACAGGCTGAATCTGACCCATGGGGTGTACCTTGTTACAGCATTAAATGAGATATTGAAAGGAAAAAGTATATAAAGGTCTCTGATCTACTGTAGACAATAATTGTTCATTTTCCTTCCTTCCTGCAATGTATTTAATTAGGCTGATGGGATACAAAGGTGGACACAAACACTATACCTCTCTCTTGAAGTGCTCATGGCCCACTTGAGGTGACAAGACATAGAAAATATAGAGAGCAATACAGTTTTGCAAGTGCCACGTGTGAAGGAAACAGAGCAAACTGCAGAGTTATAGGAACTGAGTGAAGGGAACAACAATCATAGGAAAAATGGCTAACGTCAAGTGAAGGAAGAAGAAAGGATTTCCAGGTAGGAAATCCAAAGGAGGCAGAATGCTCTAAGTATTTAGAGGAAGCTCAGTGAAACCATTTGTCTGGAGAAGAGAGGGTGTATATAAGAAGTGCATGTGGTAGTCAAGCTTAGCCACGGCCATGTAGGGCTGAGTGATGGGTTCAGGAATTTACGTCCTTATCTGTAGATAGCACTCAATGTGCTACTGAGGATTTTTTTTTTTTAATAACATAGTAGGCACTCATCAGATATTTGTTGGATGAATAAAGTCATCTTGAAGTGATTTGTGGGATAGTTGGGCAGAAAATGGCAGCTGAAAGATCAGGGATTGATGGCAGTTAAAATCAGCTAGAAAGGCCAGATCAAAAAGACACTGCTAAGGAAGTACTAATGTGACCCAGTAACCAAACCGCAGGCTAGAGGAAGGTTCTATTTAGAGATGATGCTGAGGTTTAAATCTGGTGGCCAGAAAAATACTATTGTCGTGGATTATCTTAGTTTGTTTGTGCTGCTATAACAAAATGCTTTAGATTGAATAATTTACAAACAATGGAAATGTATTTCTCATAGTTCTGGAGGCTGGAAAGTCCAAGATCGAGGTGCCGGCATGTTTGGTGTCTGGTGAGGGCCTGGTCTTTGCTCCTAAGATGACACCTTAAATGCTGTGTCCTCTGGAGGAGACAAATACTATGTCCTCATATAGCAGAAGATATGGGGGAGGGGGGGGAAAGGGTCCAGCTAGTTCCCTCTAGCCATTTTATAAGCTACTTATTCCATCCTTGAGGGTAGAGCCCCTGTAACTTAACTGCCTCCTAAAGCCCCCATTTCCTGATACTGTTGCATGGGGTCTTGAATTTTGGAGGGTCACAGACATTCAAACCATAGCAGTGATAAAATGAACGGTGTCATGGAAGTTGCTTTCTGGAGGAAACATTACAAATTTAGTCTTAAGCACTTGAATTTAGCATACCTGAGAACATCCAGGTGAACAAATTTGATATGATAAGGTAGGCTCAAGAAAGAGATTGAACCTGGAAGCAGACAGAGATTTAGGCATCAGCCTCATAAACGGATGTGTCAGGAGAATGACTGACATCTTGATTCTCGATGAAATTTGAGGACCAAAATGAGGATCTTGTGTTGGGACTGACTCAGAGATAGGGGTTCTCCTTAGAAACATCAAAGCATCTCTCTAGTTCATCCTAAGTATTGTGGCAATAAAAGTGCTGAGAGATTGATAAGGTCTTGTAACATGTTTTAAAATGTAAAAACAAAGATCAGAAAAAGAATTAAAGAAACTTGGGATTCTGATGTCCTGTCCAGAACCTTCTTCCGTACAATTCAGAAGAAAAGACACTGAATGTGAACTCCTACACTATTTAAATTCAATAAGTACACCTAGTACACAGTAATCACATTGATTTCAGTTAATAGAAGACATGGAAATGTGTCACCAATAATAATCATACAACAATTCTAAGACATTCTCAGCACTTTTCCACATGTGGCTAATGCAATCATTACTTAGCAAAGCTGCTTTCAGATATACATCCAAATGTGTTGCTCTGTTAAATACAATTTTATGGCAAATCTTTTGCAATTTTCAATAGATCTCAACTTGATCTACCTCTCTTGTCTTGCACCTGTCTCAATTTTCTTGCTACTACTGTAAGGGAGGGGTTTTCTTTTGACTAGAAAGAGAAGTGATTTATGAGGCAAAAGGCAAAAAAAATGGATCCATCTAGAATAGAGTTTTTATTATATTTTCTCTAAGTAAAATCAGAAAAGTGTTACCCAGAGGCATTACGATCTGGCCATGTTAGACTCTGGCTCCTTATTAAATGGGTGAGTTATGGAGAAGGTGTTACCATCCAAAACAGTTTTTGAAGGGGCTCTTCATTTTCCTCTTCCCATTTAGCTATTTCTTGAAGCTGATGAAATACATAGTACTTAGGTTATTGCAGGTTCGGGCAGAACATTCTTTTTAGGGAATACGTAGCAGTGAGTGAATTGCAGGATTTTTAAATCTGGCATCAAAGCTTGCCAAGTTTAAACATCCAAATTTGTATAAAAAGGGAAAACTCAGACCCAGAGAGACAAAAGGACTAAAAGACTCAGAGTGTGCTGCAGAACCAGGTCTGGAACCCTAGGATCCTGGCTCTCGGGCCATTCCTTCAAGTACGACTTTTTAGAAATTCACATTGGCCACGAGTAGATTCTCCTCGCATGGTAAAAGAGCATTTAGGCCACAAGCAGCAGAAACACTAAGCTGCGGATTTCTGTTATCTTCTGACAATATTTTCCAAGGACTGGGACAGCATCGGAAAACCCTGCTAGAGATCGGGTTATTTCAGGTGGAAAACAGAAATCCTAAGAAGCCCAGTCATACACTTTCTTTTTTCCGACGGAGAAGCTGAGGGACCCAAGAGCCAGCCCTGAAACCTTGATATTTAAAGCAGTTGTCTGTAGATATAATACCCTAGTTTGATCAAAGGGTTGGGCCACACAATCCCAGGGAACAGGAAGGCTGACAAGGGGGGAAGGGCTCTTTGTCCAGGAGGCCTGGAATCCGGATGCCCCGGCTGGCTGGCGGGGCTGCTGGCCGCGCGGTGCCGGGGAGGGGCAGAGGCCCAGTCTGTGCCCGAGTTCCTCCCCCTGCCCTCTGCTGGTCCCCACACCACACCGAGAGATCAGACAGAGCCTGCTGTCTCCCCACACTCAGTATCCGATCAGTTTTCCTGAGGACATTAATAAAATGAATGTATAGGCTTTGCTTGAATTTTTGTTGATGTTTAAGTCTACAATCAGAAAAGGTAAGCGCCCCAGTTTAACTCTTCGAGTCTTTCTCCCAGCATGTGGCTTCCTAAACAAATATTTCATCTATCGTTCAGGTCACATTCTTGACCTTGTTGTTTCAGGTGCCTGATAATTCTGGGCTAATGACGGCCTGGTGAGCACGTTGGTCTCCCTGCCCCCCGCCCCCCGCCCTGTCCCCCGCCCCGACCACCCCACCACTCTCCACTGCGCCCTGCCCTCCCTCCTGTCCTCAGCAGCTTTCCCTGGGCCCGTTTTCGTCCTGGCCCCTTCCCCATTAATTGCTTTTCCCTCGGCAGCCTTTCTTTTCTTTATCAAAGCGCTCGCTCTGAAGGCTTCTACTCCAGATTCCTGCCCCCGTGCCCTTGGCCTGTTCATTATTTAATTTTGCTTTCAGTCCCCTGCCTGTCAGGCCATGTCTGCACACTGTGATTGTTTTCATTTTTGAAAGTCTCCAAACAAAGATCGCAGCCTTGTAGATAAGCTTTAAAAATATTATAATGATTTCTGGTGTGTGCACGCGTGTGCCTGCACACAGACATAAATGAGTTAGAAAAATGTGCTTTGGATCCACCTATGTTCTCTGAAACGCAGAATTTGACTGGTAAAAGGGCTTCATGCATTGCCCCCTGGCCCTGCCAATAGCCCTACCCCAATGCCTGTCCTCCTGCTTTGTAAGTTGCTGAGATGGGTGTTTTCCTCTAGTCATCAAACAAATACATAAAGTAACTTCTAGAGCTTTTTGGCATTGTACTAAGTTGGCTGAAGGCATTTTAGAGATCCAGTCTAGTTGAGGGGTTTGCATTAACATGGAATGAAGCAACACTATATGACAGCAACTGACATGGATCTAGTCATGCAATAAAGCATTCAAAATAATCAGGGGAAAGGATAACAGATGGAGACTTTGGGGATGAGTGATATCTGGATTCAGGAAAGTTCTTCTGATTTTTCTTTTTGACCCCTAAATGTCAGATATGTTCAACGTTATTAGGGACTGAGTTCTATTCCCCCAAAATGTGTATGCTGAATCCCTAATGCCCAGTATCTCAGAATGTGCCTGTGTTTGGAGACAGGGTCTTAAAAGAGGTAATTAACTTAAACTGAGTTCACTGGGGTGAGCCCTAATCTGATCTCTCTGGCGTCCTTATAAGAAGAGGAGATTTGGGCCGGGTGTGGTGGCTCATGCCGTGAATCCCAGCACTTTGGCAGACCAAGGTGGAAGGATCACAAGGTCAAGAGGTTGAGACTATCCTGGCCAACATGATGAAATCCTGTATCTACTAAAAATACAAAAAAAATCAGCTGGGCATGGTGGCGTGTGCCTGTAGTCCTAGTTACTCGGGAGGCTGAGGCAGAAGAATCGCTTGAACCTGGGAGGTGGAGGTTGCAGTAGTGAGCTGAGATTGCACCACTGCACTCCAGCCTGGTGACAGAGCAAGACTCCATCTTAAAAAAAAAAGAGGAGATTTGGACAGACCTGCAAGGAGGGAAAGGTACATGAGACACGGGGAAAAGAAAGTCATCCTCAAGCTAAAAAGAGCGGGCTCAGAAGAAGCCAAGCCCGACAGCACTTTGAGTTGGTATTTGCAGCCTCTGGAACTATGAGGGAAGCAACGTCTGTTGTAAGCACCCCCTGTGTGGTACCTTATTATGGAAGCCCTGGCAAACTAACACAAACATTGGCATTTCAAGATGGCGTTGGTTCTAGATGAACAATGAAATGAATCACTTAGCAATTTCCGGGCAGGAAGTGGCTTTTCTGCCCCTGGGTTTCCAAGCACTTAATTCTTATTTGTGAACAAGTAGTAGATATTCAGCATGTGTTTATTAGGTACTTCCTTCATGCCACACACTGCACTAGGCCAATGAACAGAGATTCAGAAGCCTATGTGTGTCTAGAGTCTCGATGAGATGAGCTTCTCAAACTGGCAGTGGATGCATGTTGATGAGGGATTTCCAAGGCAATCTTCTTCCTAGGACCTAACGGCCACGTTGTAATAAGACTTTTCTTTTTTGGTTGCTAATTTGATTCCTAACTAGACTGGATCTCTAAAATGCCTTCAGCTGGTATTAGGTAGAACCATGTAAAATAGCCTTTTTGTGTAGATCAAAACATTGAATTAAATGCCATGTGGAACACAGAAAAAGATTAGATTGCATTTTGGAACAGAAAAAAAGACATTAGGGAAAAAAAAAGAAACCCAAATGAAGTAGTTCAGCTAATAATAATGTACCAATGTGAATTTCTTAGTTTTTCTACATGTATCTTGGTTATTTCCATGGTTTGAATGTGTCCCTAAAGTTCACGTATTAGAAACATAATCCCCAATGCAACAGTGCTGGGAGATGAGACCTAATGGGTGATTAGGTCACGAGGGCTCTGACATCATGAAGAGATTAATTTCATTACATGGAAGTGGGTTTGTTTGGTGAGAGTAGATTTGTTAGAAAAGTTAGTTCAGGCCAGGCATGGTGTTTCACACTTATAATCCCGGCATTTTGAGAGGCTGAGGCAGGAGAATTGCTTGGGGCCAGGAGTTCCAGATCAGACTGGATAACATAGTGAGACCCTGTCTCTACAAAGAACAGCAACAACAACAAACAATTAGCCAGGTACACACCTGTAGTCCTAGTTACCTGGGAGTCTGAGGTGGGAGGTTTGCACGAACCCAGGAGTTTGAGGCTGCAGTGAGTCATGATTGTACCACTGTACTCCAGCCTGGGCAATAGAAAAAAACGCTGCCTCAAAACAAACAAACAAACAACAACAAAAAAAAGTGAGTTGAGCCTCCTCCTGCTCTTACATTCTCATTGTCATGCTCTCTTGCCTTTCTACTGTCAGCCATGTGATGACACTGCATGAAAGCCGTCACCAGACACTGGCCCCCTGCTCTTAGACTTCCCAGCCTTCAGAATCATGAACAAAATAAACTTCTCTTGTTTATAAATTACCCAGACTCAGATGTTCTTTTATAGCAACATGAAATGAACTCAGACCATTGTGTAATATGCTAACATTAGGGGAAATGAGGTAAAAGATGTATAGGAACTCTCTTTACAATCTTGCCAACTTTTCTATGAATTCCACAAATCTAAAATTATTCCAAAATTAAAAGCTTATTTTAAGAATGTTTGAATATTGGCAATTTTACATGGCTCAACCTAATAGGTAAAAACCCAGATATGTAAATATAAAGCTATCTGATGTAACCTTGTGATGATACAGTAGTAGGATTTATATTTAAAATATAAATATGTTTTAATTGTAGATGTTTTTAGATAATTGATAGACTTGTGTGTCTTGGCAGCCCGGCTCCTGGATGCCTAGCCAGTATATGTAAGGGTGAGAACTAACTGAGCTTTTAAAGAGAAAGGACCCAATAGCCATTGCTGAGGGACAACTTGAGCTGAGACCAGCTAATGGAGCTTCTTTCACTTCTCTGACTAGACAAAGATAAGCTGGGGACTCTGTGCTGATGGAATGACTGATTCCTTCTGTTCTTGGGAGTCAGTGGACACCCAACACAGCCTCATTCAAAGAGAACTGGTCACTTTCAACTCCCTTCCTCAGCATAGAATCCTTCCTTCCTTCCCCACTGGGTCATGTGAGGACAGAGGATTATGCTTTATCAGTTTTGTTCTTTTTCCTTTAAATGAGAATGTGGAATTCTCATGTAAAGGAAAAAGAACCTGCTTCCAGTTTTACCCCTAGAACTAGAAAATTTATCTTTAATCAGACCGATACCATTTAAGAAACTTGTTTTGTTTGGCTAGCAAGTACTTGAAATTTTAAAGAATTATTTGCCACACTTCTAGATTGGGAAATTTCACAAAAATGTCTGGATATATGACTTCTCTTAAACAATAAGAAGTTCCAGCAACAGCTGTAAGTATATTCTGACATAGAAAACATTGATTGGAGCTGAACAGTTGTTGTGCCCTTTCAAAGGGCCATATGCTGTGTGTTTGCCCATAGTCTCCACATAGCCCTGCCCGCTCCCTCATCCAGCCACTTTCAGCATTTGAGTTTACGACCCCTGGTGTAGATCAGTGTTTTTCAAACTACAGGTTGTCCCATTGTGGGAGTCATGAAATCAGTGTCTTGGATAACCAGTATGATATGGTTTGGTTCTGTGTCCCTACCCAAATCTCATATTATAGCTCCTATAATTCCCACACGTTGTGGGAGGGACCCAGTGGGAGATGGTTGAATCGTGGGTGTAGGTCTTTCCCATGCTGTTCTAGTGATAGTGAATGGGTCTCATGAGATCTGATGATTTTTAAAAAGGGAGTTTCTCTGCACAAGCCCTCTTTTTGCCTGCTGCCATCCATGTAAGATGTGACTTGCTCCTCCTTGCCTTCCGCCGTGATTGTGAGGCCTCCCCAGCCACATGGAACTGTGAGCTCTCCATTAAACCTCTACCTTTATAAATTGCTCAGTCTCAGCTATGTCTTTATCAGCAGCATGAAAAAAACTAATATAGTAAGTTGGTACCAGTGGAGTGGCGCACTGCTGAAAAAACACCCAAAAATGTGGAAGTGACAGACAGAGATTGGAACAGTTTGGATGGCTCAGAAGAAGATGGGAAAATGTGGGAAAGTTTGGAACTCCCTTGAGACTTGTTGAATGGCTTTGATCAAAATGCTGATAATAATATAGATGATGAAATCCAGGCTGAGGTGGTCTCAAGTGGAGATGAAGAATTTGTTGAAGTGGAGCAAAGGTGATTCTTGCTATGTTTTAGCAGAGACTGGCAGCATTTTGCCCCTGCCCTAGAGATTTGTGGAACTTTGAACTTGAGAGAGATGATTTAGGGAATCTGGCAGAAGAAATTTCTAAGCAGCAAAGCATTCAAGTTGTGACTTGGGTTCTGTTAAAGACATTCAGTTTTGTAAGGGAAGCAGAGTGTAAAAGTTTGGAAAATTTGCAGGCTGACAATGCAATAGAAAAAAAAATCCTATTTTCTGAAGAGAAATTCAAGCCTGCTGCAGAAATTTGCATAAGTAATGAGCAACTGAATGTTAATCCCCAAGACAATGGGAGAAATGTCTCCAGGGGATGTCAGAGGTCTTCACAGCAGCCTCTCTTATCACAGGCTTGGAGGTCTAGGAGAAAAAGGTCGTTTCCTGGGCTAGGCCTGGGGTCCCCATCTGTGTGTGGCCTAGGGACTTGGTGCCCTGCATCCCAGCCTCTCCAGCTATGGCTAAAAGAGACCAATGTAGAGCTCAGGCCATGGCTTCAGAGGGTGCAAACCCCAAGCCTTGGTGGCTTTCATGTGGTGTTGAGCCTGCAAGTGCACAGAAATCAAGAACTAGGGTTTGGGAACCTCCACTTAGATTTCAGAGGATGTATAGAAACACTTGGATATCCAGGAGAAGTTTGCTATGGGACAGGGCTCTCATGGAGAACCTCTGCTAGAGCAGTGTGGAAGGGAAATGTGGGGTCAGAGCCCCCACCACAGAGTCCCTACTGGTGCACCACCTAGCGGGGCTGTGAAAAGAGGGCCACCATCCTCCAGATCCCAGAATGGTAGATACACTGACAGCTTGTACTGCGTGCCTGGAAAAGCCACAGACACTCAATGCCAGCCTGGGAAGACAGCCAGGAGGGAGGGTGTACCCTGCAAAGCCACAGGGGTGGAGCTGCCCAATATGATGGGAATCCAACTCTTGCATCATCGTGACCTGATGTGAGACATGGAGTCAAAGGAGATCATTTTGGAGCTTTAAGATTTGACTGCCTTGCTGGATTTTAGACTTGCATTTAGCCCCTTTGTTTTGACCAATTTCTCCCATTTGGAATGGCTGCATTTACCCAATGTCTGTACCCCCACTGTATCTAGGAAGTAACTAACTTGCTTTTGTTTTTATAGGCCCATAGATGGAAGGGACTTGCCTTGTCTCAGATGAGACTTTGGACTGTGGACTTTTGAGTTAATGATGACATGAGTTGAGAATTTGGGGGACTGTTGGAAAGGCATGATTGGTTTTAAAATGTGAAGATTTGAGATTTAGGAGGGGCCAGGGGCAGAATGATGGTTTGGCTCTGTGTCCTCACCCAAATCTCATCTTGTAGCTCCCATAATTCCCATGTGTTGTGGGAGATACCCAGTGGCAGATGGTTAAATCATGGGGGCAGGTCTTTCCTGTGGTGTTCTAGTGATAGTGAATGGGTCTCACAAGATCTGATGGTTTTAAAAATGGGAGTTTCGTTGGGGAGAACTAGGGGAGGGACAGCAGGGGTTGGGGAGTTGGGGAGGGATAACATGGTGAGAAATGTCAGATATAGCTGATGGGGAGGAAGGCAGCAAACCACATTGCCATGTATGTACCTATGCAACAATCTGGCATGTTCTTCACATGTACCCCAGAACCTAAAACACAATAAAATATATATTTAAAAAAAATTAGTTACCAGCATTATAGGCATGAACCACCATGCCTGGCTGATTTTCCTGTTTCTTCATAGGAAGAGAGGGTCATTAAAAAAAAAAAAAAAGGGAGTTTCTCTGCACAAACTCTCTTTTTGACTGTTGTCATCTATGTAAGGTGTGACTTGCTCCTCCTTGCCTTCTGCCATGATTGTGAGGCTTCCCCAGCCACATGGAACTGTGAGTTCTCCATTAAATCTCTACATTTTGTAAATTGCCCAGCCTTGAGTATGTCTTTATCAGCAGCGTGGAAATGGACTAATACACAGTACTACAAGGAGGAAAAGGAGGAGAAAGAAGAAGTGAAGAAAGATGAGGAAGAGGAAGAAATAGAAACTATCAGAATATTTGCATGTAGTAGGGACTAGTGTTATTTTGTGAAACCCTTGTTTCAATTGTGTTTATGTGTGCTTGTACTAAGTTACAGTATAAAATATAGTTATTTCTATGAATTGCAGCAAAATAATTTTGAAGGCCAAGACTACTAAAAATTTAAATAATCCAACCTCTTGTTAATCATTTAGTTTGACTTATTTGCTTACTGTTTTGTTTTGTTTTTCTTTAAATTACCTGAGAGGGTAGGTATTTGTTGTATAAGCATATCCACTGAATTCACACATGAGTGACGTGGATCTCCATGAATGCCCATAGAAACTTTTTCGTGTTTTTTAGACCCATGATCCATCCAATTACCAAGTTGTATAGTTATCCTGTGGTAAGTTAGAACATATTAAATAATAATCAGATTAGTTGCATAGGTTATTTAGGGCAACTAATAGTCTAAAATAGATCAGTGCTGTCACATAGAACTTTCTGTGATGATGGAAGCCTTCTGTATCTGCATATTCAGTATGGTAGCCTCAAGCTACATGCAGCTCTTTAGTGCTTGAAATGGGCCTAGAGTGACTGAGGACCTGTATTATAAATTTAAATTTTAATTAGTTAATATTTAAGCTGTACATGGGCAGTGGCTACCATGTTGGATAGCATAACTCTAAATTCTAGAATTAGTGTTTTAAAAACGCAGATGGCTATATTTCTTGTTTTCCAGGCTAGACAGTCAATTGGTTTGATAGAATCATTTTATTCAAGCATCGCTCACCGAAGAGTGAGAAGAGCTAATGTTCCGTTGGCTGGGTACAGCTTACTTTTCTTGGTCCAGAGTATTACTAGAGACAAATGACCCAACTTCTAAATCTAGAATTTATAGGTTCTTATCCCCATTGATTTTTTTTTTATATTGAAAATTGCAATTGAATTGCAATTGATGCAGATTATGTGTTTGAACTTTATGGATTAAAAACTATAATAATTATTTGATAATTATAATAGTAACTATAATAGCAAAAATGTGGTTTGGATCTGTGTCCCCACACAATCTCATGTTGAAATGGAATCCCCAGTGCTGGAGGTGGAGTCTGCGGGAGGTGATTGGATCATGGGGGCAGAGTTCTCATGAATGGTTTAGCACCATCCCCCTTTGGTACTGTATAGTAAGTGAGTTCTCATGAGATCTGGTTGTTTGAAAGTGCATAGTACCTTCCCCCTCACTCTCTTTCTCCTGCTTCCAGTCATGTGACGTGCTGGCTCCTGCTTTGTTTTCTGCCATGATTGTTTCCTGAGGCCTCCCTGGAAGCAGAGGACATGGTGCTATGCTTTCTGTACAGCCTGCAGAACTGTGAGCCAATTACACCTCTTTTCTTTATAAATTACCCTGTCTCCAGTATTTCTTTATAGAAGTGCAAGAACAGACTAACACTAGTATTAATAAAACTAATGAAAATAGTAGCAAGAATAGCAGACACTTATTAAATGCTTACTATGTACCCGGCACTGTGATAAGCCTTCTGTATATCTTATTCCACTTATTCTTCCCAAGAATCCTATGAGATAGAGAGATATTATCCTATATGAGGAAATTGATGTTTGTAAAGATTAAGTAACTTACTGGGTTGCTCAGGTAGTGACTGAATGAGCCAGAATGTGAATCCCATTCTGTCTGGCTACAAGTCCCTTATGATAACCACTATGGTGTTCCTACAGCGTGCTAATCACTTAGTTTTTCCATCAATCCATTATTTCCTTGATAAAAGATGTCCAAGATGAGTTACTAGTTACTGTGCTAGGACTAGGGCCTGGATCCTGTGATTCTGATGTGGGTATTCCCCACTGCAACACTCTTATCATAAATTTATCATCAATGCTGTTTCGGCCACATTTGCGGGAGCATGCTGGTGGGCTTCATTGGGACCTAGGCATTTTTTACTTTTGAGAACCCTCATAATATCAAAAATTCGATCTTCCTTTGTTGGTATAAAGGCAAACATTCTGATCTTCTATATTAAACCATTTTATTCTGCCCCAGAGTTTAACTTTTTGGTTTTGGAAGAAATTGAAACATTTTCACGGGCCCTGTGGTGGGCACAATAATGCTCCCTTCACCAAAGATAATCACATCTTAATCCCACAGACATGGTCCCTTATATGGCCAAAGGGACTTGGCAGATGTGATTTGATTAAGAATCTTGACATGAGAGGGCTGTCCTGAATTATTCCCGTGGGCCCAGTAGAATCACAAAGGGTCCTCAAGGAGAGTCAGAGAAGGAGATATGATGGCAGAAGCCAGAGTCAGAATGATGAGGCCTGAGCAAGACTCCCTTGGCCATTGCTCACTTTGAAGATAGAAGGAGCCATGAGCCAAGGACTGCAGGCAGCACAGCGCCTGGCATCATCAATGGGTAAGGAAAGAAAGACAGTAATCAAAGGAATTCTCTTCACATTTCCAAGGAAATGCAGGATTAAAAGTGGCCATGAAAGAGACTTAAATTCAACAATTGAGGAGCATCATGTATTGTCGGGGTTCTCTAGAGGGACAGAACTAATAGGATAGATGTATATATGAAGGGGAATTTATTAAGGAGAATTGACTCACACAATCGCAAGGTAAAGTCCCAAGATAGGTCGTCTGCAAGCTGAGGAGCAAGGAAGCCAGTGGTAGATCAGTTCAAGTCCCCAGCCCTCAGAAGTAGGGAAGCTGACAGTGCAGCTTTCAGCTTGTGGACAAAGGCCTGAGAGCCCCTGGCAAACCACTGGTCCAAGAGTCCAAAAGCTGAAGAATTTGGAGTCTGATGTTCAAGGGCAGGAAGCACACAGGGCAAGAGAAAGATGAAGGCTGGAAGACTCAGCAAGTCCTTGTTTCTATCTTCTCCTGCCTGCTTTATTCTAGCCACACTGGCAGCTGATTAGATGGTGCCCACTCAGATTGAGGGTGGGTCTGCCTCTCCCAGCCCACTGACTCAAATGTTAATCTCCTTTGGCAACACCTTCACAGACACACCCAGGATCAATACTTTGCATCCTTTATCCAATCACGTTGACACTCAATATTAACTATCACACCCCATCACTGTCTAGGACCCCATTCCCCTCCCCACCCCAAATACCTAGCATCAGAGACATTTTTGGTTGAAACTATTTGCTTTCCCTAGGCTTTGGGATTCTGCTCCACAGAAGCTACATGTGAAAGTGGATGAGCAGCATCTGGAGAAGGTGCCCTGAATGAGAAGAGAAATGGGAACCCAGAGTAGAGAGAAACTGAAAAGGAGCAACAAAAATGAGTCTGAAGATACCAAGACAGCACAGCGAGGAAGTTTTTTTTT
>CAUYLG010077156.1:0-102096 GCA_963573385.1 Cacajao melanocephalus | reverse complement strand
TATGAATAATAAAAGGTCTTGGTTTCAGGGGCCCAGAATAAACACCATTAATGGGTAATTCTCCTTTGACCTCCCCGACAGGGCCATCCAGCACAAAGGTTACATGAGTAAACAGTTAGAGTAGAGATAAAGGAATGTGGGATAAATAGACTTAACTGGGGAAGCTTTTATTGTCCCTAATCTTTTACCCTATGGCTTAAAATTCTAACATAATGAACTTGCTGCCTTCAGCTCGTTCCATTAAAACCTTTCAGACTTCCAAAAGGTTTGAGACTATAATCTTCTAACTTTCCCTAATATTTCCCTGATATTTTGCCAGCCACCCCAAGTGAATCTCAACAGTGTTGTAAAAGCATAACAAATATTTAGCTCAAGGTACGAGTGAAGGAGAGAGAAAGGTTAGAGTTGAAGACCTGAATCTAAATCCCATCCAAACACAGGTCCTGTGACTTTGGGATCATTTTGTTATTCCTCTCTGAGTGTAAATTTCTTAATCTTCAAAAAAAAAAGGAAAGAAAAAGAAAACAACAATTATTTTACCAGGATATATTGAATATTAAATATAAAGCATTTCAAGGAATGTCTGTCTCAATGAATGTCTTAATAATGTCATTAGGTAAGAGGGAATTTAGGTCTGGCACATCTCCAAAGTGTATCAATGAGAACAATGAAGAAAAATTTCAGTAAATCCTTGGTCAGAAGATATCTATAAGATCATAGAAAGATGCTAATCATACTCCTAATTAACTAACTCAAAACCTTCTAGTAAGTTTTGAAACCTAGAAACTCAAGTTTTTGAAGCTTCTCAGAGTTCTTGCTTCTGTTCCTTCTAGGCTTAACTACCACCACCACTTAGCTCAGATGCTTAACACCTCACACCTGGAATACTGGAAGAACCAACTCACTTTTTCTAAAATGTCACTTTATTCATATAACTCCTTTGACCTAAATGGCCTATATGAATATTCAATGCTCCTGAAATAAATTCTAGACTTCTTAATCTGGTATTCAAGATTCTTGATGATCTCATGACAATCTACTTTTCCAGCTTCATCTTTTACTGGCCCTTGATATTAACCCCAGATTTCAGGCTATCTTGTCTGCTCAATGTCTCTGAACCTGCTTTGATATTCTTTCATTGCTGATAAGGAACAGAATATTGTCTCCAAATTGTCATCTCTCTAACTCTTATCAATACAACAGTGCCCAATATGAATGGCATCTCTTCCACAAGATTTTCCTGATCATCCAAAAAGAAGAGACACTTATTTTTGTCTATGCAATTCACTAATTATGCAATAGCAGTAGTGTGACTCCACTGTAACAGTTATTTCTGAATATAACTTTATTACATGCTTTTGAATTCATTATTCTTAAGGGATAAACATATATTCCTTACATATTTGTATTCATTACAGTACCTATCACACTGTAAGATACACACAGGGTGGTTGGTTAATATTTATCAAATAATTATATGCATATAAAACCTTAGTTTTTATTCTTTAGTAGATTTAATCTGTTAATTTCCACATTTGCATGGAAATCTGAAATTTCTGAATATTGAGTTTTTCCATTCTATTTATGAATCCTGGATATTGATTTATCAATTTAGTTATTGGTACTGTAAGACATATAAAGTAGGTAATGGGTATTCAACCAATGCTTGTTAAATGAACAAATATGTAACCGTAAATTAAGGAATGTCTGCTTTCATAAATAGCTGGGAGAAAAATATGATGCCATTTTATTCCAAACTAATAACTAATATTATTTAGGTTAATTCTACTTTCCCCTATGAAAATAAAGTTTTGCAATGGAAAAAAATTATTTAAAAAGGAGAACATTGTAATTCACTGACTAATAAAAAGGAACTAACTCTTTAAGTGCATAGTTATGGGATATTAGATTTTCAAGTCATCATGGAAGAAAAGGTAGGTATATCATAAGTTTTGGATGAGTTCAAAGCCTGCTGTTTTTTTGAAACATTTTGTTCTGAATGATAGACCCTTGGAGCCAGTTTTACCCTTCAGTATCTAATTTTAAATGTGACTAAAAACAGACTATAACATGACGTTGTCTGCAGACCCCACTGTGTTCTAAGCTGGCCACTCTCATTAGTGTGAGTGCACATGTTGATAGCCCCAGGGGGCATTTATGTGACACCAAAGAACGTTTCATGACATGCCTTCAGTCAAGATTTTACTCAGGCATTTTGAGTCTCTCTCTAGTGCTATTTCTTCTTTTTCTGTAGCTTTTATTCGCACTTGACCCTATGTTTTAGAAAGTGCACACAAGTCAGTATTCCAGACATCCCAGGGACTTGAAGAGCTGATCTAATGTCTGTGTTGCAAGATGAAAAACAGAAGAATTTTGTTGAACCCATAAAAAAGATGACATTTTGCCTGGCCCTGAGCTGTTCTGTTCAAAATTGAAGCTTTTGCAGCTTGCAGCTCCTTGATTTGCGAGCTAGAGAGCATCGTATCTTGGCCATTACTGAATCATAAAAGTTCTCTGCCTCTTCCCAGCTCATTTTATTTAAAAGGAAAAAGAGAAACCTTTATCTTACAAAATGCATTTTCTTTTTATTTTCCTTCATTGCTGGAATGTATTCTATAAGGGTCCAGTGAAAACATACGTAAGCGGTAATTTGAAAAGACCATTGAGCTGATGCAAGAAAGGTTATTTGGGTGGTTAGATTAGAATAGGAGTCATGAGAATAAGGCACTTTGCAGTACTTTTTTGTGCCACATCACCTTGTGAAAGGCTAGAACCCTGTACACATTAATTATTTTCATCATCTATGAAATGGTAGTATAGAGCCACATAACACATCCAGGTCAGGGTCTGGTTTAACCACAAAAGATTGATTGGTTCAAGGTGGAATGAACTGAGCATGAAGGAGAAGACTTTATTAACAATTCCTCTACATTGTATATACCTTGGATAAGAGAGAGAGACCCACGGAATGTTTCTAAACAGCATTTGAAGTAGTAATTTTCTAGCTTAACTGTATCACCTTATAACTAAACCCATCCCCACAGTGTAATTATTCCTTTATGTAACAACATGTATTCAATGCATTTGATAAATCAGTCACTATCTTGGCTGCTGGAAATCAATAGCATAGTCATTTTTCTTCTTCAAAGAGCTCTCAGTCTATTTATAAACATTTTACTATGTCAGAAAGATAAGTGTTATTTAAATGTTATACCAGGCATATTCCCATTGTTGTATAAATAAAAGATAACACAACACTATTTTATGTGAAAAGAGTATCAGATATTTGCACCAAAAAACAGGAAAAAATAAGTGTGCCACACAGGTAATTTCCAAAAGCACTTTTTTTGTGAAGTTTGTGATGTTCATTGTATTTGTGAGCTTTTTAAAATCCCTAATGTATCATGGTTTATTTTCTCATTCTAAATAAATATTTACTTCTGTATATAATTTAGTATTCTTACTCTTAAAGGGTTCCACCAAACTGTAGAAACTTGTGACCCGACACAGCCTCAGTCTGGCTCTGATACAACACTATTATCTGAGATGAACTACACAAAGTCACAACATAGGACCTTGCATGAAAAAGGAGGTTAATGCATGTCAGGGATGATTATTACTGTAGTTCTTGACTAGTTCTCTCTGTCTTTCTCACTAGCCCTGGAAAAGTATCTTTCTACAGAATCAGGAAAAAATCACGACATCCATGATTGTAGTTTCTAAGAATAGTTTCAATGCATGCCAAAACCAATTTTTTTTCAGGACTGCTATATGAAAATTAGATTTCTGTTTAATTTTGTACAAAATTTATTGGTGAAAGTATGAATCCTTTAAGAAAGCAAGTCTAGAAACTCCGAAGCCACTTATAAATTGAAAGCACAGTATGAGACAGATAGAGATGGAAACAAATATTATATACAAATGTTTACTCTTTCTTCCTCCATTTTGAAATGTCTGTTGGAATAGTAGAGATAAATGAGTGTGAACTGAACAGTTCTTTAGTGAAAAAAACTCATAGGTGTTTAGAATCCTTTATAGCAAGATGTCCTCAATAGCAATTTCTCTTTTTCTCTCCTGAAAAAGATGGAGAAAGTATTCAGGGTTTCTCAGGGCTTGGAAAGAAAAATACAGCCATCCTTTTCATTGGCTTCAAATAGTGTAAACGGTGTCAACAACGCCATTGCAGCTGAGTCCGAAGGAAGACAGCCATCTGCGATAAGCAGCTCAGGGTAGCTTTGAAACTGAGCCAGCCCAGAGATTGAGGACAGGCTTCAGGGAAGGACTTCTGACTTCAAGTTAATCACTTGGTACTGATTGATAAGGGAAAATGAAAGATCACTAAGCAAAGTTGACCTGACTTGAAAGCATTTATTTCTTTAAAATGTGCTTTAGAATTGTCCATCTGTCAGGATATTATTATTATTAAGGTCAGTGTTAATATGGCCTTATATGTTTAATAATTGTGAGGAAAAATTTCGTGCTCAATGCATTTGGGAAGAATCTGTTTAAGTGAAGCAGTAGAATACAAGAGTGTTGTAAAGAGTGCTAGCTCCAGAGCTAGACTGCGTTGCAAATCCTGACTTCCTAGCTCCATGACCTTAGATAAGCTCCTGAAACTCTGTAAGAACTGGTTTTCTGAACCAAATAAATTAAATTAATGATAGCATCTACCTCATCAGATTGCTATAAGGATTAAATAAGATGATCTCTACAAGGATATTAGCCCAATGCCTGGAAGGCCGTAAAGACTTCCTAAAATCCAATCCCTCATTAAACTTGAAGTCATACATTCCCAGTACTCTTCTATTATACTGATATTAGTTTCAAGAAATTTTTATGTTCCTGTCTGTGGAAGTAGCAGTTAATAGGAACTAAAGAATATGGAGAGTTTCTCTGTTGATTTAAGAGTGTGTTTTACCTAACAAGATCTCCGTCTGTAGATGATGACAACATGTGGGCCCTCCCCAAAACAGCTAAACTAGTTTTGTTGCTGAGGTGCTGACCAGAGGCAACTGACACAGCTCCTCAAACTCAATCTGGTTCTACTGCAATGAGCAGATATCCAGGCATATGGATTTACTTCATTTATCCCAATTCACAGTAGAAGTTATAAATTTTCAGGCTTTTATGAGGTAGTTCCCTGGGCCAAAGCTTTTAGTTATCTTTTCTTCTTGGTAAAATAAGGAAAGATGGAGATGGTGGCATCAACAACCAAGCAAAGATGATGAGTGACTATTTTAGAATCATATTACTTCAATGTCAAGACATGTAGTGAATCATAGAGTCAGATACGAAGGGTAATAGCTTGACCTTGGCAAGCAGTGTAAGATTATATGATACTTCATTGAATAAAGAGAAACACATTACAGATAGCTGGGGTTTCAACATACTTGCAAGGGAAAAAAAGCCAGAGAATATTTTTCGATTGTTTTGTTGTTTTAGTCATCCTTTACCTCCTAAATTAGTTTATGTCTATTTATTGTCTGTTTGTCTATCTATTACCTATTTGTTTATTGTTGATTGTTTATCTATTGTCTTAGAAATTATGTTTTTAGGGGCTTGGGAGGTTTTTGTTTTGGCACTGTCTTTCCTTATCCCTGTTTAGATGACAACTTCTAACTCAGTACAACAAAGAAAAGTTGGAGTTGTTCTTAACAGAACATATAGATAAATTTAAATAGCATACTGGGAACTTGTACCAAGGTATCACCACCATCTGCAGAAAAGAGTTCCAAATTTCAACTTTCATTTTATTGATCAACAAATACCCACATTTGAAAAGTCAAACCAAAAACTAACATGAGAGCAACATCAACCTGGTAGAGCATGAAGTGATTACTGTCTTCCTCCTGTATGTAAGTAAACAAGTTCCTTAACATTCATCCTCCCGGTGTTGTTTTATAAGAAAATTCATGTTTGTGATTGTCATATAATCTTTCTTCAGTCTTAGGCTCAGTGCCAATTGTCTTCTTGATATGATGTCAATACTTGAACCTTTGTCCGGATCTTTCAAGATGCTGAGGTTTTTAGAACACTCTCCTTCCAGGTATTAATCATTTCCTATTTCTTTGGGTCCAGTCAACTGCAAGAATATTCCTGGCTGCCCTGGCTCTTTGCTATGTCAAGCTCTCACAGATAGGCCTCTCATAGTCTATCTAGTCTATAGCATAGATAGCAATTTTTCTCCAGAAAATATAAAATTGAACTACCTTTCAAATTGTTAGCACTCCTTTTTTGGGGGGGTTGGGGGAGTAAGCCAAAATTTAGCCCAGAATGTTAGCAGTAAGTAGTTATTGGCAAGTAGTATGTGCTTAATAGATATAATATTAGATGATGGTTTTAAAATGACATTGTTAGAATACACCTCATACTCTCCCAGATCCCCAGTAGAGAATCAAAGAAATACAAAATAGAGAAAATACTCAGTATCATTGGAAACTAGGGAAAAAAATGCCAGTATTTCCCCTCCCTGACACTAAAAAAGAGAAGTACCATCAAGAAGTAAGAGGAATTGGCTGTGGCTGGAATTTACTAATAACACCAAAATCAGAGGACTTGGAGTTAAAGAAAGTAGAAAAAGACAAATAAGGATTCTATCACAAACTAAAACTTGATATTTAGGGAAACACGCAAACATATACTCACCAGAAAACCCAAGCTTCACAAGGCAGCTATTCCAAAGAGAAAACCAGCAAATCAGCAGGTTGGGGATACCTGTGGAGAGAAGAAAATTAGCTATAGGTAGGCATGTATAAATACAGTGCCAAACTGTAAATGGAAAAAATTGAAGCATGATATCTCCCATAATCACAAAGGAAAACATTCTATTTCTGATACTCCCCTTACCTCTCTTTCTTATTTCCCTCAAACTGTTGAATGCTGACCTGGCAATATCAAGTCTGATGAACACATTATTACAAAAGGAAGAATTTAGGTGGGACATTATAATCAGGGTTGACATTATATATTGAGACTTTAATATGCTAGCCTGTGTTCCAAGTGCATTTATTGTCTCACTTAACTGGAAAATGTACTTGTGTTAACTAAAAGATTGGAAAACATAGAAAAATATATCATAAGAATGATTATTGAGAGAATTGAAATAAGAATAAAATATAAATATTTATATATTTTATACAAAGGTACATAAAAATCATCTTTGAAAGATTAAATACATAATTTACTAATTAATAATAATTAATAATAAGCCTAATATAAAATACAAGATAAGCTGTAAAAATCATGATGCAGGGAAGTGTGGAAGGAAAACTAAAAATGCTCAGAATCTCTTTTTGCATAATAGGATTCAGTTTACATTGTTTCATTTTTCCATTTTTATTTTATTTTTTAGCTTGCTCACTATGGAAATTTAAATTGAAATGCTTATAAGAACAAAGTTTAAAAGAAAACCTATTAAAAGGTAGAAGACAAAGCTAAGACAAAGTAAACGTAAAAGGCAAAAATATAAATAGAACACAGAAATGAGACTATTTTAATAAATTTGAAGGAAAATTTTATTAAAAGACAGAGGCTGACTGATTGAAAATTTAAAGTATATTTATTTACAAAAGAACCATATGAAATAAAAATTTACAAAAATATACCAAGATAATTATTCATTTAAAAGAAAAGGAGGAAAAGCATAGGTTATAGTTGTAAAAACAGAAAAAAGAAAACTTCAAGTTAAAAATTAAGTGACATTAATGCCAGCCATTTTCAATTTTTCAAAAGATATACTTCATAATGATATTATCATTATGAATATCTATATTAAAAGAGTCATCTCTCTCTATATATACACACACATAACATAAAATAGTTTTTAAAAGCTAAAATAGTTTTTAAAACTTTTAAAAAGCTAAACTATTTTTAAAAGTTAAAATAGTTTTTAAAAGCAAGACAAAAGGAAAAGAAAAGCAATAGTTATAACTCCTCATAACTCTTATTATGATGTTAATTTATAATGATTTCTAATTTACTAAAAAATGGAACTGAACCTTCAAGTACCTAACAAACATTAATGAGAAGTCATCAAATCAGCCATAGGGAAAAAATCAGTATGCTCCCCAAAGAACAATCTATGAAGGCTATATGCTCTGACCAAAATTTATTGATATGCGAAATAAATAACATTTTAATAGATAAATTAAATCACAATTTCATTCAAAAAGTAAAACCTGAAAGTCCACATTTCTAAACTATTCTTTTGTAAAAGAAGAAGCTGTAATTATAGACTACTGAGACATGTAAACGTATTTATCATACATATCAAAATTTATACGGTGCTGGCAAAACTATACGAAGACAAATTGATGGCCATAGATATATTTATTATTAAATGAGAAAAATTGAAATGCTTCACCCAAGGCCCTCCTATAATGCTATTTTACTGTCCTTTTCTGCAAGTCATACATATAATTGATTCTGGTATTCATGTTGATTATGTTCTATAAAGTTGTGGTAAACACTGAATTATCAAATGTTGAACAATTGTACCTAGGGCAAATACAAGGTTACCTTCTTAGGAGTTTCTGATCACAGTATTTTTGTAGGCTAATACATAATCTCGTTTTATTTGTGCTTTTGTTTAAAGACACCTTATTTAATATATATTATTGAATCATTAACATATAACTTAATGCCAATGGCACTATAACTGACCCCTGAATAAAGTTCATGCAACATGCATTTTCTCCATAAGGCACATCACAGCCTTCTGAACTTAGGAACACTAGACAGTACTCCAGAACTACATTTAGGGGCCACCTAAAAAGCATAATTACAAATGAAAATGCAAAAAAAGTGTGGCATTAAATAAACTGCAAAAAGATCTATGGTTTATAGTATCACAGCTGAAACAAAAAGGCAGAGCATCATCTTGTTCAACCTTAATCTAGGAAGGTATGCAGTAGGAGACTGAATCTTTTTGCTGCTCTGAGCATGTCCATGAATGACCATGAAAGAACCATGAATATGCATCTTGAAGTTACAAATAAATCTTAGCTTGTAAGCAGATTTACAAATATGGAATCCATGAATAACAAGGATAGACCGTATATGTATATTATCTGAAGGAACGTATATGTATTGGAAAGTGTATGCTCAAGGTATTTCCAACTTTATAATAAAAGATATTTCTTGGAAGGATATACTGATGATTTCAAACAGAGTCAATATTAAAAATATGATTTCAGGAAAAGATAATCTGAGCATTCTGGTTGTAAAATTTTTCAACAACAACTTCTGTTAAATAGAGAATATCCCAATGTAATTGTTTATGGCCAGTACTACCTATTAAGGACTGAATGTTTATGTTCCCAACAAAATTAATATGTTGAAATGTAATTCCCAATTTGATGGTATTTGGCCTTTTGGAGATAATTAGGTAGGTCATGAGGGCAGAGCCCTCATGAACCAGACTAACGTTTTTATAAGAAAAGAAAGAGAGATTTTTTTGCCCTCTTTCTTTCATATGAGGATATAAGAAATTAACAGTCTGCAACTAGGAAAAGGACCCTCACTAGAATCAGACCATGCTGGCACCCTGATCTCAGATTTCCAGCCTCCAAAACTGTGAGAAGTAAATTTCTGTGCTTTCTAAGCTACCCTGTCTATGGTATCTTGTTCCAGCAGCCTGAAGTGAGGCACTACCTAAAGTATTTAGTGGCCACCTGTGTCTGAGCACAATTAAAAAATGAAGTTAAAGCTTCCCTAAAACTATAAAGTAAATCAGCCTATCAATATAATCTAATTCATAAACGTTAATTAAGGCTCAAGTTTATATAGATGTAACCTGTTTGACAAGAGTAAAATTTAATTACAAAAATTTTCCAAGATTATCTGTCAAGTAATGCATCAGAGTCTAGCATACGGAGTTTTGGGGAAAAAACAGATGGCGAAATATTAGAATAAGCCCCTTTTCCAAACCATAATAAAGTTCTGTCTTCAGGACAGCAGTACCATAAAGAGGAGCCAGTTTTATTGTCAATGCACCTCTCCTTCTAAGAAGGCTTTACTTTTAGAGAATAAACACAAGGCAAAAAATTTCTCTTCTTCCTTAAATCCCTGTACTTCCTTAAATCCCTATCATCTGTAGCCACAAATATACTATCCCTTTTCTCCCAACCCCACTTTAATGACAAATAGTGTTGTCTTTATTTTGCAAGCTAAACTTAATTCAGCACCTATATACATCCTAATTAAGGCAGGAAATGTAATTCTGTCCTTACAACTATGGGGCTCAGAAACTGATTTGATAGCTTAAAGTATAACAGCAAGGGTGTCTGAGAGTATGAACCAAGTCACCGCCTTCGCCTCAGCCTTGATGAATATGCCTTGTTTTTATTTCTAGTTTACTTCCTCAGTTTCTGGATATAACTACAGGTTGATTCCAGGACCAATCCTTTGCTCTGGATCTCAGATGTCTAACATCTACATTGCTTCTGCCAGTCACATCTTCCTGAGGGGTACTCTTTTTAGGTCTAACCACTCTGTGGAATGCTGCCCGTCAGCTGACATCAACTATCACTGCTACTTGAAGGTACCTAATGTCTATTCCATGGAAATTACCTAGAAAAACAAAGCTGGTCTGACACAAGTCTTTGAACAATAATAAGCCCCCCTTCCTCAGGACCTAGAACAACAGGTAATTCAGCTCTCTATTCACATGTCCCCTTCTATAATTCTACCTTACTCTCTTTTCCCACCATTCCAATGTTATAACCTAACTCTACTTCAACCTTCAAACTGCATACATATTTTAAGCAAAAGGTTATGGTAAGATACCATTTCAGAGACTAAACAGAGATCAAGCCTAAGACAGTAGACCTATCAAGAACATTGTCACCATAAACCTGTAGAGATATTTAATTCAAACTATTCCAAGCCTATAAAATAACAGCAATTACATTTATCCTTCCACCTGGGATACTTGAAGGCTTTACTTGGTGCTTTAAAAAAAATAAGTTCTTTCAATAAAAAGTGTCTAGTAAGTTCAAAGAATCAATATTATAATGTCAAGCCAATTTTTAAATCCTTTTAAACTAAAAGTCAAAGAATTATTTTATAATGAGTTCTTTATTAAAGCAAAATTCATCTTTTTATATTTTCTATGGTCTGCAAATTTCCTTCAATATTTATTTTATTCTTCTGAACAAAGAACATATAACACATTTTCCCCTAATGACAAATAATTACATTTAGGAAAAGGAAGCTTTGTCTTTCAATTTTGCTACTGAATGTTTCTCTCTGCACTTTAAATATATGAGCATATTGGCAGAATTAGGTAAAAAATTCTCAATTTAATTCTATAAAATAATAATTTAACTTAACTCATATCTTTGGAGGGTCTTTATTTTCTCTTTATTTTAAACTAAAAGGAATCAGTTCTAGCAAGTATGAAGTGATATATTAGCAGGAGAATTCCAAATATCAAATGTATTTGGTCTTTAATATGTGAATAGATTTTTCCAATGCTTCCATTAAATTTAATTCAATAACATTTTCTACTTTCATTTATAGAATTTTTCTATACTTCAGGTATATCAATTTGCTTTAATCAGCCAAGATCTAAGTTGTCATTTCAAAGACAAAATTTTTACAACCAAATAATATCTCTATCTCCAGCATGGAAGTATTTCTTTCCCAAAGATTTGCTATCTCTGTTTGACAATTCTCAGCGTTAACAATGTTCAGATTTATGTCACCCAGCAAACTTCTACAGGGAGAGCCTGAGGTTTTTTTTTTTTTTTTTTTTTTTTAAGACAAAAACTGAAGTACAAAGAAGATGAACCACTGAGGAAAACGAGAGCTTTTTAAATCGTAGAACTGTAGGCTGACACACTTTGGGTAGAAGTGTTTGGGTAGGAAATAACATTTTCCCAAGATGCTGTGATATTTTGTGCTGATATTTCACAGCTAAGGTGTTGTTTTCTTCATGCAGAGGCAGCAATCGGTTGGAAAATAGACAAAACATAAACTAACATGCTTTTTTTTTTTTTTTACTCTTAAGACTTAGGCTAATTTGCTACATGGTGATTAATGCTTTAATCAGGATCCTTGGGTTTGAAAATTAATCATTTCATCAACTGAATGTGGAATTTATATGGATGGAAAAATGCTATAAATCACAAGGAGAAGTACTGGAACATTTAGACATTATGAAATTATTAATTTTTCAAAGAAGCCTCTGTCCACCTTTCCTTTGGAGTATTTCCTGCTGAAGCTCCAGTCCACTAATTAGTAGCTACATTGTTCTGAGTAAATTGTTTAACTTCTGTAGCCTTTTTGTCTTTATACCTTAAAATGCTATATTAAAATTCATGAACTGACTCCTCCTCTTGTTAGCAGAAGCAGCATACTTCTTTGCAAAGGGTCATGAACACGGGCAGGCCTATTCATTGGGAGCCATTATTATAGCAGTCTTCCATATAGTCCCAAAGAGTCCAGATTGCAGTGCTATCTTGATGTTCCACCAGAAAGCAGGTAATGGAAAGGGTAGGGAGGCAACAGATATATGTGTTCTAATGTCTTCTATATGAATAGAATGCCCAGAGCAGGGAGATAAGTTAAACAGGCTGAATTGAAAGTCAAGAGTGAAAATAAAGTTTGAGGCCAATATACTGTCAGAATTCCTGGAAAGAAACTCCCTCACAGAACATTCACACAGAGATATCGCACAATAGGGCAGCTACAACAAAGTCAAACCAGCAGCACAGCACAAGTTTATTTTGCCAGAACATCTTGATTTCCTATATAATCTTGAACTGTCCACTGGGTTATTATGTACCCTAGAGAAGGATGCATGTAATTAAGGTAGCTGATATTGCTTTGTCATGAAAATATCCATGGAGAGTTATTGAAGTGTGTGTGTGTGTGTGTGTGAGAGAGAGAGAGAGATAGACAGAGTGTGTGTGTGTGTGTGTGTGTGTGTGTGTGTAGGAAATGGGTTGCATTGAGGACCTCTAACCAAAGATAAGACAACTTCAGTCTGAGTCACACACAGGGTCAGCAAGACAAAAATGGGCTCCCATTCAATGGATTGCTATGACTCTGCTGAGAAATGCCAGCTCTGGGTAAAAAAGCTATAGATTGAAGTACTGGCTACCAGCCAGGCTACAAGAATCCAAATGGACATTCACGACCCTCATGAGCAAGTCCCAAGCCCTCTTCTTTCCAACTACTATTGAGCTCATAATGTCCCTGCCCTTCCCCTACAAATAGGCCACCAGAAGAGACTGAGAAAGAGAGAGAAGATCCAAATTACTTCACATTTTCCTTAGAGACTGGGTTCCTAAATAAACTATTTAAATATTGGGGTTAAACTGAAATATCTTTCCCAAATAGACATAAATTTAGTTTCCTCTTGAGTCCTTCCATTCTCTAGTAATATGGAAGTTCTACAAAGAACAACAGATCATAAATTTAAGAAAATTAAGTACATATTTAGGCACTTCTAAATGTAATATCGAAAATTAAGTTGACAATTTAAGAAAATTAAGTACATATTTAGGCACTTCTAAATGTAATATCGAAAATTAAGTTGACTCTATTATAGTTCTCTTCCAGTGTGGTTATAACAATTAAATGAAATTAATTAACAACTAAGTGAAATATGTGGTGTCTAGCATAACTAATCTGAGTTACAAGTCATTCAGTTGATGGTAGCTTCTGTAATTATGAGATGTCTAGAAAGGTAGGCTCTCAGGCCAGGCACGGTGGCTCATGCCTGTAATCCCAGCACTATGTGAGGCCAAAGTGGGCAGATCACTTGAGGTCAGGAGTTTGAGACCAGCCTGGCCAACATGGTAAAACCCTGTCTCTACTAAAAACACAAAAATTATCCAGTCATGGTGGCACATGCCTGTAGTCCTAGCTACTCAGGATGCCAAGGCAGGAAAATCACTTGAACTCGGAAAGTGGAGGTTGCAGTGAGCTGAAATTACACCATTATACTCCAGCCTGGAAGACAGAACCAGAAAGGTAGGCTCTCAGACCCCTTTGTTTAGATGGATGTCTTTGTACTTTGTAAAGAGCTCCTCTCTCCTACCTAACTGTTACATAATTGCAATGTGACTGCCCATGTGCCATGCCTCATGCTTATGTAGACCATGTATCATGCCTTATGCCTATAGACCACATCATGTAATGGTACCATGCTGGTACAGGAAGAAATTGTAAGTAGAACCTTGATAAAAGAGCCTGGTGGCTATTAAATGGATTATTAAATGTTGTTCTTAAATCTGTAAATGTTTTTCGTGTTGAAATATGAGGGTGATATGATTGGACATATAAGAAAATTGGCAAACTCTCAGAAATTCTCAGGACCCTAAAGAAGATCACCCTACATCACCACCACCTGAAGCATGTCTTCCCTGAGACACAGAAGAAACTTGAGAAGCCACAGTGAGCAATATACTGAACACTGATACTGATGCACTTGGTATGCATCACAGACAACTGTAATTTTTGGTAGACTGATGTGACAGTGTTCATGTTCAACAATCCAGTTACACTTCACACTAGTCCCAGGACGCAGGCATGGCCCATCAGTATTCTCTGTGGCAAAAATAAAATTCACCTCGAACCTGTCTCATGACCTGTTTTCTGATTCTTCTGTGTTCCACGATGATTCATGAGGGAATGCTGGTGGACCCACTGCCTTGAGAGCCCATGGGTGACTGAGAGAGGAGTACAGTGCATTTCTGGGTAATGGTGTGGGAGGCTTATAAGGCAAACCCATTGTGTAAAAGTACTGACAATAATTGTTTTTATATTGCAATATAAAGAGTATAATGGAGCATAAGAGAGATCTTGTATCCTTTGTTTTGGAAACTGAATAACTGCTGCTTGATTTTGTTATTTAAAGTATGTGTTTTGGAAGAATAATTTAAAAGCATAAAGGGTTTAGACTGTAAAAATGATTGCTTCTTCCTGTAATCTGCTTCCTATGACACTCAAAGAGCCTGCAAGAAGAGTCACTGTGGCTACAACAAAGCAGGAAAGCCCCCTTAAGCAGATTATGAGTACTTTTCATAATTAAGTTTTTCTGAAAAGAAGCACCATGCTATCTTATCCCTATTTACTGGTGCTCAGTAACTACATGAATGTGGCCTGGTGGCTGCAAATGAGGCATGATAAACCTCCCACTAAAGTTTTTAAGTACACCCTATGTGCCAATAGTCCTATGATTATTAAGTTGGGTTTTCAAATACCTGAACCTAGAAAGAAGCTGTCTTGGGTTGAGAGAATCAAGTATCTAATTTATGCAAAGGACATCCTCATTTCTAAATTTATACAGTGTAATTAATATGATATATATTTTATAGTAGATCTATTGGTGCTAACTAACCCTGATCAGTTTCAGCCAATCAGTGCATGGCATTTCCCTGACAACTGTTATGGGTCTAGGAATGGGCATGAAATTAAAGTAGTCTCAGTCAAGCTGAATAGAAGGATTTATATGCTTGCTTGGAGAAGAGAACTTGCTAGAAATGCAGATTTTGAGGTCCTGCTTCAGACTTACTATGATGGATAGTTTTATGTGTCAACTTGACTAAGCCATGGTACTCAGACATTTGGAAAAATTCCGGTCTAGATATTGCTGTGAAAGTATTTTTTTAAATGATTAACATTTAAATCCAAAGATTTGATTCAAGTGGATTACTTTCCATAATGTAGGTGGGCCTGATCCAATCAATTGATGGCATTAAGAGAAAAACACTGAGCTCCCCCAGGGAAGAAAATATTATGCCTCCAAACTGCCATTGGACTTCAGCTGCAATATCAGCCCTTCCCTGGACCTTCAGCATGCCAGTCTTCCCTACATACTCAGAATTGCCAGCTTCCACAATTTTATAGGCTAATTCTTTAAAATGAATCTCTCTGTATATATATATATATATATATATATATATATATATATATATATATGGTATCTATCATGCACACATACGTCTTATTTGCTGTTTCTCTATGAAACAACTAATAGCACACTTACTAAATTGGAAACTCTGTAGGTGGGGCCCAGAAATCAATGTTTTAACAAACCAAGCTTTCTAGGAAATTCAGATAGACCTAAAGTTTCAGGTCTACTATACTGCTTTGTCTTTATTGCATCTCATTGACAATTCAGTGGGAGAAGTTTGAAATCACACTGTGGTAGGTTTGCATAGTATCAATTTAGCTACGATGGAATTGTTTCCCAGAATTCCCTGCATAGATTTAGGTTAGTGTAGGCCACAGAGGCAATTTTCATGTAATTTGGAAGGTGGAAGGGGGACAGCAGAATCCTGCTTTTAGGTTTAGAGCAGGGCATGAGATGTTGCAGCTTACCCACGTTGTGGCCTATCTTTTGGATCACCTGCTTGGCATGAGCAATAGCCAGGCTCATAGAAATTGCATTAGCAGATCCTCCTTCTGGTTTTCCAACATCTGGGCCATGAAGAGAGTGGCCAACGTTTCCTGCAGACCACTCCTGTCATTTGAACTAGAGGCATGAAGGTGTTGAGAAATGGAAGCAGGTTCCAGGCAGTGTCATGCGTTCTTGCCCATTCTCATAGGTTTTAGTTTGTTCTTGTTTCTTCAACTTCATATCCTCATCCTTTTGCATCAGCAAGCACAACAGTTCCATAAAAACTGTTTAACCAGATCCCCATAATTAAACCCAAATCCCTTTAATACATCCCTTAGATTCTATCATATCTCTCTTCCAATGGTCTGTTTTTCTGATCCTATCTGACAGATATATAAACAGAACCAGTTACCATTAAAGAGAATGTTTTGTTGACGATAAAATCAGAAAGACTTATGTATTTTACTTATAATAAATTCACTTCCTACATTACCTTAGCTTATGTAGTATATGTTCTGCCCTTAAGTGTTTATAGTACAGCATCTTTTGTCTTCCTTAAAGTCTCTTTCCTGCCCATTTCCTTTTAAATTCAGATTTTTTCTTGTATCCCACTACTTTTCTTTTCCTATGCTTTTGTCCATTGTTCTTTGTCCTACTATCTTCAGAGACTGTGAGTAATTCTTTCCCTTTATTACGGTGTTTGTTATCTCGAAGATACAGAACTTCCAGTGACCATGACTCCCCTGAGCACTCTCTTTCCTAATAGCATCAATTTATTTTCCCATTTCTTCTACTTTTATCATCTGATCCTCATTTATTTTTATGGCCTTTCTTCTCAATTATGCTACACTTCTATTTTTGTTAAAAAAAAATTACATTGAGGCCACAGAGAAGACCTCAAATATATACAATGGAACTTAAACATCAATGAGATTATAACTGGTTTATAGCCATTTTAAAGGACTGATTTTTAAACGTTAGTTGCACTTTTGCATTTCACTTAAAGAAATTTTAACGTATGTGTGTGTGTGTGTGTGTGTGTGTGTGTGTGACAGAGCCAGGCTTGGTGGAGTGCAATGGCATGATGGCATGATCTTGGCTCACTGCAACCTCTGCCTCCTGGTCTCAAGTGATTCCCTTGCCTTCTGAGCAGCTGGGACTACAGGTGTCCACCACCACACCTCACTAATGTTTTGTATTTTTTTGTAGAGATAGGATTTTGCCATATTGCCCAGGCTGGTCTCAAACTCCAGAGCTCAAGTGATCCACCCACCTCAGCCTCTGAAAGGGCTGGGATTACGGGCGTGATCCACCTCACCCAGACTAACGTTTTATTTCTAATGCATTATCTGGCTTATAATCTAAAATTATTGGCAAATACCTTATATTGTTTTTAAAAGTACCTACAGTGTACCTTCTACAATTAGAAATCACTGTAATAGAAGGAGGTTTGCCTGTTTAACATGCATAAGTCAACTGAGGCACGATTCATTTATAATATTTAGCCATTATAAGGTGTCTGTAAATTAACTTCCCAGGATTCCCTTTGTATCATTTTCATAGGTTCTAGTTTTTCTACATTTTGTAGCCTGTTTTTACTGGTATTGGTAGATGATCTCTTTAATTACATCTTGTTCTGAAATACTATTAATCTATAAATTATAATTAAGTATACTCTAGCAAAATGTATTAGGCTATATTATAAATACTGTATACTATATTATGATATGGTACTCTACTATAAAATTAGTTACAAAATTAGTTATGTTATAATATAATACTATATTATGCTATCATGTACTGTACTAAAAATCAAAGTTAATTTTTTTTACCAAGTGACTTAAGGTAATCCACTTCAGTCATTCAGGAAGGCACTAAACTATATAAATATAAATTGTCAGATTTTTAATATTTAGTGTAACCCGATCAGATCATGTGCTTGATAACATCACATTCATGGCTTTAATTTTAAATATTTTGACATGATTTTTTAAAAGCCAGGTTTAAGTAAAACAATGCTCATCTTCAATCATAAGAAAAATGAGAGATTTCAGTTATATTAGTGACTCAGTCACTATGTTTGTATGAAAATTAGTCACAGAGATGCTCAAATAACTTTGGTAAATAGTAGATTCAGTACTGATTCATAGACATGAATTACAATTTTGACTTTTTTAATAAGAATGTGGTTGATTTAAAAAGATCAATGTAAATTGCCTTACAAGTAATTTGTATGAATCTAAAAATCCATAATATTGTCCACCCTCCACTACACTTGTCATTTCCATAATGGAGATAGACCTCATATTGTATGTGCACACACATAGACACACAGTAAGTAGTACTGCTAAAAAAATAGCTTCCACCATCATTATAATTCTTTTCACTCTGCCACTTGATTTATTTAAGACCTAACTTAATATCTTGCAGAACGCAGATGTGTAGGTTCACATGAATGAATTACAGATTCTGATTACTTTTATCTCCAAAAGCCTATCTATGTCATTTTCCAAAGACTTTTTCACATTGTACACAGTCATATAGAAATGGCATACGTGGTAAGCCATCTTTAAACCCCCAGTCAAATAAGGAGGAAAGAAATGGTGCCGCAAGGTCTTGGAATGTCATTATGCAGGGCTCAATAATTCCAAGGACATGTGCTTTTCAATGAATACAAATTACTACAGATAAGAAAAGGCTTATGTAGACTAATTGCTTAAACAAACAGCAGTTCTGTATTGTTACAGTAAAAAATTTTAATTACAGTGAGAGAAAAACTTCCATAAAATATTTGGTTATTTGTAGTTTGCTTGGATGGTGCTAATTTATTTAAAAATAGATAAGCTTATTGAAGCGTCTACTGCTTCTGTGTGGCTACTTACGTGTCTGAAACTGCCATGGGCTAGAAGAATTCAGAAATATAGAATAAATAATTACATGATACAACCAAATTCAAAACAAGGCTTTTCCTATTGTCTTGGAATTTCACTCTAACTCATCAAATGTGAGGACAATGAGTGACTACACCTACACCTTTTAAAAGAAGCACTAAACACACTAAACACACTCCCAAAAGACTTACTAAGGTGTGGCCACTTTTCTCTACTAACTCAACTCCTTCCTTATTTAAGACTGTCTGGCTTTTTCCTTTTTCTCCCCAAGTGATCCACAGATACAATACACAGTTCTCTGAAGAAGGAAGATTGGAATCTTATGCCCCAGCAGGATATTTGCAGAGAAATTTGTCAACCTGTTCTTTGCTGCCACAAGAGCGTAGTGAAAGAATGTTTCTGAAAAAGCTTTCAATATGTCCTTTGGAATTTGTGGAGCATCAGGACTGGTGCTAATGTTTTCCTCTCTCCTGGAGAAGTCAGAAAGCAAAAGTCAGGCTGAAGCAGCCTGAAGAGGCAGGATGAAGAGAGAGGAAAGAAAAAGAGGCAGAGTTTAAAGGGACAGGTAACTGAGTTTTCCTCTAAACTAAAGAAGCCAGACTCTGATAGTAATAAAAACACTCTACTACAAAGGCTACATTGGTGGGTGCAGTGTCACCATGGTTGCGTCTTCAAAGAGAAGCAGTAGAGGAAGAAATGAAGGAGATTAACTAGAAAATATGACACACTCATCAGAAAATAAATTGTGGAAAGGTGTGGTGGCTCACACCTATAATCCCAGCACTTTGGGAGGCCAAAGTCAGTGGTTGGGTAGATCCCTGGAGCCCAGGACGTTGAGACCAGCCTGTGCAACATTATAAGACTCTTTCTCTACAAAAAAACATCAAATTAGCCAGGTCTGGTGGCACAAACTTGTAGTTCCAGCTACTCAGGAGGCTGCGGTGGGAGAATCACCTGTGCTCAGGAGGTTGAGGCTGCAGTGAGCCCAGATTGTGCCATTTCACTCCAGCCTGAGAGACAGAGACCCTATCTCAAAAAAGAAAAAAGGAAAGGAAGAAATTGAGGAGCCTAATACAGATCTTAGACTTTCTTTATTTAAAAATACAGTAGGATGCTGTAAGTTACAGGTTTTGACAGAGAAAACATAAGTTATAGAATTGACACTATTGCCTCTTGAGAAAAATGCATTTATTCATTCATTCGAAAACAACTGAGTTCTTAATGTGTGCAAATACTATTGTAATAACCTACTGTGGGCTAGCATCACTGACTCCATCTTAGCTGTAAACTCCAACCTAGCTTCCCCCTCCCTACCACAGCCACTTTGGGTGCATAACTGGGCCACACTGACGTTGTGCTTATGTCACGCTGACTCTGTGCTTATCCTACCATATAACCAATGTAACTGCATCCTGCTTGGCAAGCACAACTGCTACTGTGTATAACTCTCAACCCCTCTTGGTGATTGTTTGGAAATACCCTTAGCAACCAACAATCCTGAGAACCTCCTCCTGCCTGGTTACTAGCTAACTTGCCTGTTCTGCTTCTGTAAAATTCCGCTTCAGCTAGGCTTCCCCTCCCCTACCTAAATCAAGGTATAAAGGGAAATCAAGCCCCTTCCTCGGGGCCTAGAGGACTTTGAGTGTTAGTCATCTATTAGTCGCCGGCTAATTAATAAAGGACTCTTAATTTGGAACTCAGAGTGTGGCGCATTTCCTCCTAACTCACTCAGTTATTACACTATATTTTACATTTACATAAAAGAAAGACAACATTCATTACCTTAATAATTATATAATTTTGAGGAAAAAGTGTAGTGTAAATAAGTAAACAGCCACCACCAAGACATACACACACACACACACACACACACACACACACACACACACGTAGAGAAGAGTTTTTTGTTTTGTTTTTTTTAAAGATGAGTGGTAGCCTAATGATGCAGAGAATCACTGGCCTGAAATGATGCAGAGTAATATATGACAATTATATGGATAAGTTAATCTTGAAACTAAATCCTGAAACATTAGCAGAAGTCACCCAAACATAAAGGGAGCAGAGGAGTTTAGGAATGTGGAGCTCTTTTGAGGTGAATAAAGAGCATATTCAAAAACAAATATCCCAGTACAAATGGAAATGCCAGTAGCTTGCCCAGTTTTGCTGAAACATGGGATATGTTCAAAGAAGGAACAGAAATTTAAATGGAGAGAAAGATCAAGATGCATGCTTTTTCAAACATTCAGGGTATGCTTCGAGACAGTGAAAGAGAGGAGCTCAGAGAACACTTCAACCAGAGAACTCTGCTTTTATGTTTTACATATAATGCTACCTTCCACACTTTGAGACAGTGAAAGAGAGGAGCTCAGAAAACACTTCAACCAGAGAATTCTGCTTTTATGTTTTACGTATATTGCTACCTTCCACGTTAAGTTTTAATTGAAGTGATCTACAACTTAAGAAAAAAATCAGGATCTATGAATCTTGAACAACATAACAAGGTAAATGGATAGACAAAACAAGTAATAATAGAAAGAATACCATAAAAAAGATAAAGTATGGTAAACCACAACCATAAATGACTTTTAATACTCCTGATCTATGAAACTCTTCTTCCTTGGTGTTTCCTGATTCCTGTTCTCTTATCCCAAAATTGTGTCTCAATATCCTCTTTCTATGACAACTTTTCTCTAATCCACAACTTAAATATCTGCTCAGAAATTTATTCTTTTATGAGAAGAAATGTTTTGCTCTGTGGTAAATTATCCGGTCTCCATATTTGTTCTCTTCATTAGAGGGGAGGTTCTTTATGAGCAGAAATGTTCTGGTTAATTTTTTTTCCCCATTTTCAGGTTATCCTACCCAAGCTGTCTTTGAGAAATGGCATCTACCACTACTATGGCTTCGACTCTTGTCCAGTTTAAATGCCTCCTAGAATTACAAAATGAAATTTAATATTTCTTTCATCTTCCTATTGAACTTGTCTATTTTAATATCCTATGACAACCACCAGCTCAAACCCTTTAAAAGTAAACTCATAATCTTTTTTGTCCTCGCATTGTTTCCCCTCTTTCTATATTTTCTTAGAGAATACAGACATTTCAGAGCCATCATAGACTCCTCTCCCTTTGCCCCTCTGCGTTCTCCATTTAAATCAACAGACCAAAGTCTGTTGATTCTGCACCTAATTTATCTTCCAATCTGGTTCCACTTCTCCAAATCCATTCATCTCTTGCTTGAACTTCTGAAATAGTGTCCCAGCTCTTCTACTGCCAGAATTTATTTTATCTAACAGTTGACTAATTATGTTTATTCATTCATTCCACAAAGACTAATTGAGAAACTACAAGATTCCAAGAATTCTTTCATGTGCTAGGAAATCAATAATGAATACTTCCAAGCTACTGAAGCATTTCTTTATATTGTCACAGTGTAATCTTTGCAAAGCTAATCATGTCAACTCTGTTAAGAACCTCAATCAACTCTGTATTGCAAACAGGCTATGGCTCAGCACGTTATAGAAACCCATTTATGTTAAGAATCTAGTCTATTTTTAAAAAAGCCTCTTCTCCGAATTACTCCATTTCCAGCTAACAAAACTTCTGTCCAATCTCCAAAAAAATCCATGTTTTTTTTTTCTGGCTTTTGTACATGGTAATTTATACTTCTGCTCTTTCCTTCAACTCTGTCTTGGAAATGTTCCAAATTGTAATAACCAGTTTATTACCTTCTCCATAAAAGTGAAATCGGTCAGTTAACCAGTTTCTCTGGGTCTTCTCCTGCTTTAGTGGCATCACCAGTCATCAAACCCTCTAGATTTTATTTTCTGAATGCATAGCTCAATGCTTTCTTACTGCTAGTAGAAAACAATCCTGTAAATACTCCCAAAGAATGTAAGATTTTTTTTTAATCTTCCATATACCTTTTCCTGCCCTGCTAATATTCAAATACTACATGCCTACAACAGAAACAAAACATAGAAAGACCAAATTTCAATCTCATATTTGGGAAGATTTCTAGAACTATAAAGTATTTTATCCTCCTTCTTTTTCAACATATAATTTCTGAAAGAAAGCAATCCATATGTTGTACCTAGTAAAATTTTAAGTTAGAAATTGAATCAATATTAAATATACAATAATTAAATAATCATTTAGCTTACTGTGTGACTACTCAGCCCTGTTGCTAAATACATTCTCCTGATTTCTTTAAATAAAGGAAATTTAATGACTGACATTAAATTGCCCCATGTAATGTATACCAGTATTGAATTCATTTGCTCATTCCACATTAACTCTTTGGATGATTCCTATGTGCTAAGCACAATGCAAAGTCAAGGTTATACAAGATTAAATAATAAAAAAGTCTTTGCTTCTAAGGTATTCACAGTCTGGTAGAAAATTGAGAAAAGAAAATCAGCAAATACAACATAAACTTGTAAATTCTATAGAAGTCTATATGGCAAACTGTGTAGTCCAGAAACTGAACTTATAAGAGGGAGGTAGACATGTATATGGAGAAAAGAATGTTCCACTGGGTAAGGATAGGTTTCTAGCTTATGCCATTACAGAACAAAAATATAAGTATTAAAACAGCCCAAGCCAGTTGTGCATGTGAACTTAAATCTGGAGTTCCTCAAGAATCATGTCTTGAGCTCAAAGCGTGAATTTTATTGTTGTTTCTCCCACAGTGCATTGAGTAGTAGGTGCTCAGCACATATTTCTTCAGTGGATTAATAAGCGATTATAAGAACTAACAAAAAATGATAGTTCTTAAATTATTTGGGAATTCTTATATGTGATATGGAACTACTGTCTGGGGCTAAAAATAACAGTGTGTATAAAAATATGTAGTTTTAAATTTGATATTTAAGATTTGCTTGGGCCGGTGGTTCACATCTGTAATCCCAGCACTTTGGGAGGCCTAGGCAGGCAGATCAGCTGAGATCTGGATTTTGAGACCAGCTTGAACAACATGAAGAAATCCCATCTCTACTAAAAATGCAAAATTAGCTTGGCATGGTGGCGCATGTCTGTAATCCCAACTACTCAGGAGGCTGAGGCAGGAGAATCATTTGAACCTTGGAGGTGGAGTTTGGGGTCAGCCAAGATCACGCCATTGTACTCCAGCCTGGGCAACAAGAACAAAACTACATCTCAAAAAGAAAAAAAAAAAAAAACAAAAAACAGCAACAAAAACAGGTTTGCTTGGATACCATAGATTATCAAATAAATTTCACAAAGGGTGTTGCAATAGAGAATATCAAGATTAGATTACATTCATTGTGAACCAGGAGTTTTCTTTTTTTTTTCCCAGACAGAATTAGATAGAACTTGTGCATATATATATATATATACACACACATATATATATACACACATACATATATATACACACATATATATACACATATATATACATATACATATATATATATCTTTTAATGTAACAATAATAGCATAGTTTATTATAAATCCAATAGAGCAGTAGAATGATGATGTGGAAGAGCTTGTCACCTCTACAGTTTAGTCTGGGAGCAGTCTTATAATACCAGGCAAAGCTATAATCCATATTTTTGTGGACTACTGTGCTACTTTCATTGCTCTACTGTTCTTTAAAACCAATAAATTCTAGAGAAACTCACAGGAAAATTCTTACTATCCCTAGGTTGGTTGGTAAGGACCAAGAGTAGAACAGGGTAGAAAGAATAGGATGTTGGGAGTCTGTCAGACCTAAGTTAAAACTCTAGAACTAGACTCAATGACTTTGGGCAAAGTAAAACCCCATTTCTGCATTTCTCCTTGGAAGCCTAAAGAACTCTTACAAATACTTCAGACTCAACTCAGGTCACCTCCCTGAAAATCTTAGTAGTTCCAAAATGGAAGTCTTGGCATTTCTCCCACCCTCCATTGCCCACTGCCTCAAAACTGGCTTTCCCAATCAGCAAAACAACCTACCTTTCACCCAGTTACAATGCTGTACATGGATGCTATTTTTTCTCTTTTGTTCAGATACCACATCCAATCCACCAAGAAGTCCTGCTAGCAATATCTTTGAAATAAATACAGAATCTGACCATTTCTCATAACCTACAGCACTACTACATTAGTTCAAATCCCCATCATCTCCTGGGCTTTTGTAATAACCTCCTGTCTCATCTCTCTGCTTCCACTCTGGTCATCTTACACGTTGTTCTTCATATGACAGTTTCGTATGACAGAGTCATCTTCTGAAATATAAACCTTTGTATCATGCCTGTAATCCCAGCACTTTGGGAGGCTGAGGAACTCCTGTCCTGAAGGAATACTTGAGGACAGGAGTTCAAAACCAGCCAGGGAAACATAGCAAGATCCTGTTTTTACAAAAAAAAAAAAAACAGAAAAATTTTCTGGACATGGTGGTGCATACCTGTAGTCCTAGCTACTTAGGAGGCTGAGGCAGGAGGATCACTTGAGCCCAGAAGTTCAAGGCTTCAGTAAACCATGACTGCACCACTGTATTCCAGCATGGACAACAGGGTAAAACCCTATCTCAAAAAATAAAATAGACACACATACACACACACATACACCAGATGTCACTTGCTTACTCAAAATTCTCTGGAGATTTTTCATCCCAATCAGGAAAAAAAAAAATCTGCCTACCAGATCTTGCATATCCTGTTTTCTATAAAACTCTCAGTGTCCCACAGATCACATCCTCACTCTATCCTCACTAACTTTTCTGCTGTAACTTGAACAATGCCAAGCACACCTTTACTGCGGAGCCTTTCTACCACTGTTTCCTCAGATCTCTCCTCAGATCTCCACATGCATAACTCTCAGGTCATGGTTCACAACCACTTTCTCAGAGAGTCCTTCCCAAACTACCACCTCAAAGAGAGTCCTCAGGGTAGCCCTCCTTCCTCAACCCTACTCCCTGTTACACTGTTAACTCTTCTTATTCCTGCCTCATGTTACACTTTATTTATATATTTACCATATGTCTCCCCTAATGAACAATAAAATCCATGATAGCAGAATTTATATCTCGTTTACTATCCCCAATGCTACTCATTGTGCCTTGTACATGGTAGGTGTTTCATAAATGCTTATTGAATGAATAAAGTATCTTCTCATACCCTCTCCAGAAAACCTTTTTGGTGCTCTCTGTGATGTGCGTCCATTGCACCCAGCACATCTTCTTTTCTCGAGGACTTATAATGAACTTACTTTTCTATGTCCATTGCTAGGATATGTGCTTTTTAGGATTGGAAGACCACATCTTTCTTATTCATTATTGTATTCCCAGTGTCGATGCCCAAATATCTTGTATAATAAACTCTCAGTAATATTGTTGAATAAACTGGTGGTTGATCATAGCGTCTGTGGCCCATTCGGTACTCAATAAATGGGAGCTATGACACTAAGAGCAGATATTTTTATTTTATGCAGCTGGAAACTTCTTAACTAGTGCCCACATAAGGAGAGAAAAAAAACGGATTAAGAAGTAAATATAGGTGTGAAAAACAAGCCATTTGTCATTTCTATTTTAATTGTAGAAGGCACAGTTAACTTAATTTAGATTTATCATCCACAGGGTAGTCACTCAGAGGTAAGGAAGATGCCTGCAGTTTATTTCTAGCATGCTGGGAATTATTTTTCCAGTCAAGGAAAATAACAGGCATTAGCAGGATTGTATTAATTTCTCTTCTCATACCACTGGGCACCAAAAAGAAACATTCTTTTAGTTTAGGGCTATTACTACACACTTATATTCAACACAGGTTTGAATTTAAGCATATGTTTATAGAGTGCTCTTGACCAAGTAGAAAAAAAAACAGGTGAATTGCCTTGTGATCGAAAAGCAGTTAAGCCTTTGGGAAAGCTGTCAAGAGATTACACATGATTTTCAAGGGTAAAGATAGGAGATGATCTTAATCCCTAAAAAAGAGTGGAGTCAGTCAAATGACTGTCAAAGCAATGAAGTAAAATCTGAACCATTGGTGCCTCAATCACAATATCATTCTGAATTGCTGTTTTAGGTATTGATTGAAAACAATATACTCCTTCAAAAGCTATCTGAATTTTACATTAGGGTATAAAGAATTTGGGGATTTAATTCTTGTACTGTCATGGAAATTCCTAGTAACATAATTTACCAGAATCCCAGATTCCTGTGTCTGTCCATGCCTCTTGAAAAATGTAGGTATTCATTATTAAAATTTGAAGAGCACAAACATTTGGCAGTCTGTCATTAGAATGTATGTGCAAAAACCCTTTAAGGGACAAAACCAATTCAATCCAAACCAGGGTAACAGGTATTATGATATGATTATGATAACAATGAACAGGTGAATGATTTCAAGTCAAGCACACTCCATTTGCAATTATGACATTTTCTTTCCCATGTGAACACCATCAGAAAACTTTGATTTCTGGCCTCAGACTTTTGAGAATTAGTAGTCACTATCCAGTTTTAATCATTCAAGTAATTTTTAGAGTGTTTTTCATTTTGAATACATTGGCACACACTCAAAGACTACAAAAAACAATGTCTTCATGCTAACACCAAACCAATATTCCTATGAGACCAGCGAGTGGAATGCAAGTCTTGGATTTGAGACAGTTTCTCTAGATCTTTTGATCTTGAATATTTCAACTTGAAGATTTGTTTTCAAACTTATTTAAATGTCATGAATTTTGGTGGAATCTTGAAAATATTTAAGTGTTTGATAATGCATTAGTTCAATGCAGGTAACACTTTCCAAATAAAGCATTAACTACACCATATGGCAACAGAAATCCTGTGGAAACCACACAATGTGTGGTTTAAAAATTTATTGATTTCTTTTTAGAAGATCTCCTTTTCCTCTCCACTCTTTTTTCCAAAATCTTACCAGTTCACCACATAATCACACGTGGTTAATAACTTCAAATGGTAGCCCACTTGACAGTAATGTGACAAAGGCTTTCAAAATAGAATTTATGTACTTTTCCAAAATGAGTTATTTTGCACATATTTCCATGAAACAAATCCAGAATATAGTGGTAAACATTTGATACTTCAATATCTATTATTTGATTATCAACAGGCCTTCGTAAAGAATATTTGTAAATCTTAAGAAACACATATATGGAATATTTGATGAAACTGTAGTGCACAAGGAATTTGTTAATTACTTCAGTTATTCAAGGGTTCCTTTGTTTTCTAAATTTTTAGATATATGTAGTGTTCCAGGAAAAGATATTCAGATCTTTTATGTGTCAATGTATATTCCTGTGCATAGACATACTTGCACATAAAAAAAAATATCAAACCTAACTTAAAAAGAAGTCCTTTTAATAGTGCAATAATACAATAATATGCTGAAAGTCACTATTTGTCAATGTTGTCAAATAATATTGTTACAAATCATGTAAATAAATATAAAATATTTGTTTTTGTTGTTTGCCTGTTTTTATTTTCCAGTTTCTGATATAATTGGTAAAATCTTACTGAAAACAAAACTTGAAAACCCTAAAGAGGATAAAAAAGCTGTAAGCTGAACATATCAACTGCACTTTCCCCTAAGTTTCTACTATGGAAAGATGTTTCCCAGCTTATTATTTTCTGACAGATAATTCCTAAAGCATTTCTATCTTGGTCTCTCTCTCTCTCTCTCTCTCTCTCTCTCTCACACTCTCTCTCTCTTTCTGTTTCTATCTCTCTCATTGCTAATGGTACTTGGAAGTTAGTTAAAATTCTTAGGGAATAGAAACAATTATTAAATAACGTTAAATACCTGATATGCCTGACATGACCAAATACGTTCTAAATTTATGTTTTCTAGGCTCAGATCGAAGTTCAGATCTAAGTTCAAAGCTCAAAACTAGCAGCTGTAGTATTTTTATAGATTCCAAGGGCAAGGCTATGAAATTTTTACTTTTAGATATATTTTTTTACTGTTTGTAAAAGTCGGCTATCATAAATCTGGTAGTTTCAAAAAATCTGCAGCTTTTTGAATAGTGGCCCTTGTATCTCGATTTAAACTAAATGGGACCAAACTTATTAGTTCCATTCTGAAAGGTCATTTTTCATCAAGATTGTATTAGAAAATAAATCATTTAAAGCCATCCTTTGGATGGCTCCTTGCATGAATTTCTTAAGACGAACATGTAACGAGTTTCTTTGCAAAGCAAAGCTTTTTTGTTAATTCAAAGTGGTCTGAAGCTGCCACCTTCTGGCACTAAGGTGATATTTCTCTAAATTCAGTATGCTGCTGAAGTGCTATGACATTATTACAACAATCTGCACAGTACCTCGACGAATATCAAAAAGAAGTCTGTAAGCACAAGAAAGGCAAAACGCCTACATTATGCATTCATTTGTCTGTGGGCACATGTGAAGTATTAACACACTATTAATAGAAACAGGTTGCAGGAGTAGAACTCTAGGAACCAAGCAAGTTTCTATGAAAATTAGTCAAGCACTAGTATTTGCGGCCAGGACATTCTTCTCTGCCATAGAAAACTAATAGTTGAATGGGATGGAAGTTCTGATTATAGTTTTTTGGTTCTTATTATTAATTTTCAGTGTTCTGTCACTTCAACAGAGTAAATCACAACTTGGTACTTTATCAACAGCCTGCTTTGAGCCTAATTAACTTAATTCCTTACTGAAGAAGCATATAAACTTAGAAAATACTTACCAATATAAATCAAAATATTTAGTTATCTTTACTTAGCAAATATTTGAAAGGATGTTTATATTGTTAAAATATTTTACATGCATTTATCAATTTTTCTGATTATCAAAGGTAAAATGAAGTCTTTTTTAATTCTATTCACAATACAGAAGAGATGATAGCTTTTTATTTTGGAATAAACTCTTAGGGTAATTAAGGAACAAAGCCCAGAGCCTGAGTAAATGGGTCAACTGTGAAAAATCCACTGAGTTCTATTAATGACCATTTTCTTGTTTTTCTGAGAAGGCTATTTTCTTTTTCTAATAGTGAAAAGAACAGATTAAGAGCATTATTGTTTTTTCCATTTTTCTATATTTCATATAATGCTTTTCTCTAAGTGAAGGGCAGTAGGGTTAAATATTTAGAATGAATAAACTAGCTCCAAGAAAAGAAACTGGCAACTGCTGTGATGCTGAGTAATTAAACAGACCCACAGAGCCTGCTGGAATTACAGAACATAAGCAAAGATTAATGAAGCCTGAAAATGTAGAGTCCCATGGTCTCCAAGCAACATGCAAGGTGTCTCACCTCAGCTTTCTTCATGTTGAACAGCTGCCCATTTTCAAGGCAAGCAAAATTGTATTTGCTCTTGCTTTGATTCAGAAATAGTTTGGTAAAATCTATGACAAAGAATTTAGCTTTTAAAAGTAGCTGAAACTACCTTTTTTAGTTCCCATCCATGGTGGCTGGCTTTGCTTTGCACCCTAGACTGCAGACTTTTCATGAGGTGGTGTCTGCTTCTAGCCTAATCTGGGTGGTCAATGGACAGGATCTTTTACAGAGCCCCATTCACTGGGTGAAACAGTCAAAACAGGAAACAGGTTATATCTTCTTTCTTTTCTCTCACCTCTAGGACCAATGAAAGGTAGACTGCTTCTGATGGTCTCGGAGTTTTGAAGGTTTACAATATCTTTGGTGAAGAAAATAATGACTGCCATTTTTTTTTTAAAAAAGAGGTGGATTGAGAATACCATATAGAATGAAGTCCCAATATTCCTTAACATGAGTAATTCAAGAGGCTTCTTATTTGGAGGACATTTATTTTAATGAGCTTAGCCTCTTATGTTTGATAAAGAAATTATTTATAGTTCAAAAGCAATATTCATGCCCCTATATAAGCCTATAGAATGATCATAATGTTTACAATGAGCAAGCTGTATATTATTAAGTGTATACTGTAGGTAATACACACTAAATCAATAGACTATATGTGGTGGTTAACGGTTTGATGAAACACGCAATCTTATTGGCTGGGTAAATTCTCAATCCACCTCTTTCAAGATATATTTTTTCCATTAGGAGAGATAACAAAATTCTCTCTTCTCTTTGTTAGTGTGTGTATGTTTGTGTGTGTGAATGGTAATTGTGTTTAGTTCAGAAACTTAAAAATATATATATATAAATAATCACATGATAAAATTACATAAGATAGGTAATTAAAGATCATTTGATTTCTTACACTCTCGGTTTCATTCCCTAAAATACGATTAAGCATGCTATAGATTTTCTCAGATAATGTGTTAAACATGTCACTTCAGCCTGCCCATTTAGGAACAGACTATATTTTATGTTTAAAAGAGTAGAAACATTGTAAACACATTTTCATTTAATCGGTTACCTGGAAGACAGATCTAAGTTAAGGAATCTCTTTGAGTTTTAGGAATTTGCAAACATTTATTGACCAAGTACTTCATTAGGGAAAAAAAAAAATTCTGAGCAAGCACTGCTGGTGTATGTAAATGTAGTTGCTTATACATGATATATACTTAGCACTCTGTAAATATATATTCATAAATTATACACAGAAATGAGAAATGTACAATAGTTGAGAAAAGATTAAATACTATTTTAGTTATTTTAATTGTTAAGCGACCAACTATTTCATAAAGATTGATTGGGTAGAGTTTTTTTTTTTAATTTTAGTTTTTTAAGTCTTTGTAATATAATAAGTCAACTGTCAGAGTTTAAGAATTTATTCTGGTACATGGTTTGATAACTGTCATAATTAGAAAAAGTTATTTTTAACAATAACCTATTTGAAAAAATTTGCTGGAATATGGCTAATAGACATCTTTCTTGATATCAATCAGTTGTTCTGAAAAATTACTTATAATAGCTTTTATTTTATATTTTATATAAATACTTCCAAAGTCAACAGAAACTTTTCATTTGCTTAAACAGATAATAAAATTATATTTTTAAGTGTTTTAAGTGTGCACATATGAAAGACTTATTAGTTATGAGCTTACAACATTATGGACTCAAAATCACCTAAGATCCAAACATTTTCAAATATCTCACTTCAAAACTTTCTTTCCATGGCACAAATCTTTCCCAGGAAATCACCATCTTTTCATTCATTGTTAACATGTTACAGGTAAGTCTGTTTTTAAAATCTGTTAAGATACCATTTTACCAAATGTCATCAAAGAAAAAATCAGAAAAGTTATACCACTTATTTCCCGAAGCTGTGTATGGTACAAAAGATTTTTATGAAAGCCCTTTTTGGATTACAAAGTGTTTTAAGAAGTCTACTATTTAGCAAAGTACAGGGCCCTTCCTAGAGAACACTTCAACTGCAGCGTATAGCAGTATGATGCAAGGAAAGGAAAGCATGAGAGTCAGCTCTTCCTGGCCACTCTTCCACCAGGATTCTGGGTGTACTCAACTATGCTATGTGACCATATGACACACTGGCCAATGGGAAGAAGCTAAGGCAACTCAAATAGTAAATATTACTAACGTTGAATTACATTTATTTCATCTAAAAATATAAGTACATTTATTTCATGTAATCCTAAAATCTAATATTTCCTTAAAAACCCCAATAGAACATTTTGCCCACTGAGGAAGAAAACAGATCCTCATAATCGATAAATATTTTGTCCTGCACTCTAAATTTTGAAAATGCAACTAACAAAGAAATTATTACTGTGTGATTCTTTTTGGCACAAGACATATGTCTTTAGAGATCTTCAATGATTTACTCTCCAAGACAAACACTGTATCCCCTTTATAGGTCCTAAATCTTTTATGACAAACACTGTGATTTCTTTTAAATGCATGCTGTTAGTTCCCTTTTAAATAGCTCTTTTAGATTTTGCTAATTTTAGTCTCCAGTGCATGGTTTTGTTTTGTTTTTTTTTTTCTTTACCAAGTGCTGTAATCTCAAATCCCACTGTCATTTACTGTGGCCTGCTAACCGCAAGGCACATCTTGGAGGGTGTCTTAAGTTCTTAAGTGTAGGTGGAAGAATAGCCTATAAGTGTGATCTGTACAAAAACTTTAAAAAACTGGGTGTGGCAGTTTCAGCTCTGGCTGGTGAGCACTCTCCTGCCATCCTGAGCACAGTTCTTACAGACAGGCAAGTCTTGCATTTAAATAATGGGCCTGTGGTATTTTTCTCCCATGACAACACTATCGTGGGGGGTTCCGTCGGAGTTTCCTCACACACTTTGGGATTCACTTGTCTAGAAAATGGTTTAAATAAAGAAACCTTTAAAAATAATATACCTAATTGTGAGTAAAGATTAGTTAAAATAGTCCCTCATTCTCATTAGCTAGGTTACAAGAAAGCTCTTCTAAAAGAATAGAAATTAAAATGTCAATGAGTGTTTCTAAAATCCTAGCCTTTTTTAGTAATTTTGCTACATGCCTTTTCCCAGCATGAATGGTGAAAAGGTCACATGTAATTGAAAAAAAATCCATCAGAGTGAATATCAGATTGAACACTACAGTAACGTGAAGATAAAGATGTATAATTCAGCTGACAGCCAAGTTTGGTTATTTGATGCTTGTCAACTCCCAGAAACCTTATTTATATTTGGAAGTACCTACTAAAAGATTGTTTAATGACTTCCTATTATCACAACACAAGCATTATTGTACATTTAATGTGATTTTCTGCTGTCTCTTGGGAAAAAAAATGAAGAGTACAAATCAAGAAGTGAAATGATGTGAAAGGCATATCAAAAAACCCATAGCCGAGCTTTAAAAACTGTTTTCATTGCCCAATAACACTACTAAAATGACAAGAAAGGATTAATACAATCTATAAAATAGACACATAATTGTTTCTATAAAATAATTGCACATTTCAAACAAAAAGAAAATAGAATGTCCTAGAGATTTTTTTTATTTAAAGAGAAAAAATTAGAATCTTCATTGAATGAATTCCACATACACAACAGATTTGCTCCCCATCACTCAGAATGTAAAGCAAAATTTCCTAAGTCCCTGCTTATTCAATCTATTTCATGCAAGCATAAACAAGAAAGCAACAAATAGCTAAGGCATTATTGCCAGACTGTATTTTCAGGCTTCTTAAAAATTATTTCACAAAGTACACTAAACATATCACATCGCATAGGAAATAGGAATGGTAGGAATGAGATCTTTGCCCTGTTAATTTCATTTCAAATGTTGTTAAAATTAAAGAGTTAATAAATACCTTGGTTTTCAGAACCAAGAAACATCTTAGGGGACATGATATAGCTGAGTTTTATTTCATGATTCCATCATACCCCTCTCACTGAGTGATTGCCAAGCTGGGGTCAGGTATTGTCTGAAGTAGTCTCCAGTGTTTGGCCAAGGCCACATTGACTCAACTTTCAAGAACACCAGGACTGGACATACTCCCACATCTCCTCGAAAATATATTTTGTAAAGACACATAAAGTTCAAGGAAATTAAAAGTGACAAAGAGTAGACTGGCAAGATAGATACATTTGTTTCCTTGTTTTTGTTTCAATTATATACTTGTTCAACTTATAGTAAATTAATTTTCTGAAAATACAGAAAAGCCTCAAAAAATCTATATTTTCATATATATTCAGCCATATGATAAACTTGTATTTTGCTACCCATTGAGAGACTAAGACTGTGCTAGACACTGAAAGACCTAATGACCAACATAGTTTCGAACCCAGGGAGTTTTTATTCTGGAATGAGAAACTGACAAGTAAGCAGGCAATTCATAAACATTATAACGTGTATAATAAAAGACAACTGGAAATGTTTAAAAATTATTCAGTCACTTTAGATTGGGAATGAGACTAGTTAGAATAGACATTTTAGTACAAGTGAGTCTCAGATGACTTTGTTGAGGGGAATGGAGAAGATGAGAGACAGAGAGGGTCCCAAATGATGCACATTGTTACCAATACATTGAGCATAGTGCAATGAAGGAATGCGGATACCAGGGTATTTCAATTTGGCTAAAGGATAGGTATTGAGAGGGGAATGCAGCAAAAAATAAAATTGAAGAAGTAAGCACAAGCCCTGAATTTATGTTGTCAAGTTTGCACTTTCTACTGAGGGCAAAGATAAGCCACAACAACTCTCAGTGATGGGCATTACCATGTGCATTATAGAAAAAGGAATTTGAGAAAGGCCGAGGCAGGCACATCACCTGAGATCAGGAGTTCGAGACCAACCTGGACAACATAGTGAAACCCTGTCTCTACTAAAAATACAAAAATTAACCGGGCATGGTGGTACACACTTGTAATCCCAGTTACTCGGGAGGCTGAGGCAGGAGAATCATTTGAACCCTGGAGGTAGAGGTTGCAGTGAGCCAAGTTTGTGCCATTGCACTTCAGCCTTGGTGAAAAGAGTGAAAAGAAAAATTTGAGATTCAAAGATCACATGTGATTTTTCAAGTTAATTTAATGATGTATAAGTTTGGACTCTGACAAGAAACAGATGGCACACTTAAAGGGTAACTGAGGAGAGTTGAATAAAGGAACTACTGACGAAGGTACTATTGTTCAGGGTATAGGGACGTCAACAGGATGTTGATCTCAGTAGGAAGTCCTTGTTGTCCTTGGGCTTAAAGGGCCAAGGGGAGAGAATAATTACCAAAATATAGTAAGAAAAAGATGTGTAGAGAGGGCTATGTGACATTCAGTAAAAGGAAGCCAAAAGGCTTCACTTGCCCAGCAGGAAGGGAGCAGGGGCAATAAAATCCTTGATCCCATGTTGAATTGGTTGACTCTAACCAGAAGCTAGATGTATTAGCCTGTTCTCACACTGCTATAAAAATACTATCCAAGACTGGATAATTTATAAAGGAAAAAGATTTAATTGACTCAGTTCTGTATGACTGTGGAGGCCTCAGGAAACTTACAATTATGAGGAAAAGGGAAGCAGGTGCCTCTTACATGGCGGCAGGTATGAGGGTAGTGTATGTAGGAGGAAATGTCAAACATTTATAATTTATAACCATCGGATCTCATGAGAACTCACTATCTTGCGAACAGTATGGGGAAAACTGCCCCCATAATCCAATCACCTCCCATCAGATCCTGCCCTCAACACATGGGAATTATGCGGATTAAATTGGAGATGAGATGTGGGTGGAGACACAGAGCCAAACCATATCACCATAGGATAACACAGCCTTTTGATGTAGTCTGAGGATATAAAGCACGGTGTAGAAAGGTGAGGAAAGGATCTGAAGAGGCAAAGAGGACAAGTAGGAAATCAATAGCAGAGCTCAAACTTAAGCTTGATCTTCTGTCTCCCAAATCCCAAATCATTAGACACAGTGTAAAACCAAATAAACAAATTATATATTACTTATGCATTTTATCTATATATTATATTATATGTACATAATCAAGCACAGTAGTTACTTGTATAGGTCATTGTTCTTTTTCAATTTCTATATAAGTAAAATATATTAACAATTATTAAAATATATTGGCAGTATGTTAAAATTAATAATTTATTAAAAGAGCAGTTTTTTAAAAAAAATTATCTAGAATAGAACTGTATGGATAATTAAGAACTGTGGCATAGAATTTGGGCAGTAGGATGTACCTCTATGTTCCCACAAAGAATGCAGTGGTATTGGTGCTGTAAGAAATAATAGAGAAGAATAAATGTATATTCACTTAAAATGGAAATAATTGTTAAAATACTTTGAATTTCACAATAAAATATCTAAGATAATTAGGATTTGTGCAATTTAAAATTCATTTGCTTCACTGGTAAACCAATTTACCAGTGTAAAGTGCCTTAAAGAAGAAAAAAATGCGTTTTTTTAAAATTTCCTTAAAATACTGAAGTATATTTTGTACTTTCAGTGAATTAGATATTTAATTTCTCATATTTATCTTTAATAAATTTAGCCAAAGTTCTAATTGCACACTTTTTTTTTCAAAAAATAATATGTAGCCCAATAAAATGTACTCTAACAAAATTGAAAAATAAACCCTATGGGTGTTAATCAATTATCTTAATAAGAAAGAGGAGAATCATTCTTCATGAAACATCCTATAGATCTCTTCCTGGAGGAATAACAAAACTGACATCCAGAAAGGTGCATAGAAGCAAGTGATTGGAAATTATTTTATTTCTACTGAGGATAAACTAGATGGTTAACATGTTCTATTCACCCAACTTTCCCCAGATCTCCATTTCTTCTTTCAGAAACTGAAGTAGTTAAATTAGATGACCACTCAGATTCATCCAGCTCTGAAATCCTATGATTTCTGAATAATAAAACCAGCCATGGCTGCAATTAACAATAATATACCAGTAATACGAGAGTGAAGAGCCCTGAGTTCTTCCACTTAGATACTATTAGCAAAAATCAAAACTCTAAATCAAAATCTACTTGCATGTAAAATAGGGGAAATAACGGAAAATTTCTCATGTAATTGTTGGGAGAATTAGATGAAAAATGCGTGCAGAGTGATTTTAAAAGATAGTTCTGTATAAGGGAAGTAATAAATACCATTCACTCTCTGTGCATCTGGAAGACTGCAATAAGCATTCCCTACCCTATTTCTGTAGCTCCTTGCTGATAACAGTTTTTATCTCACTGAAGGCTGCTCCTAGTCCTTGAGGGACTACATTTGCTGAAGAAATTACAAGTGTTTTATGGTTTCTCTCTGTTTGATCAGCACTATCTTGTTCACTAGAGCAAGAATGAAAAGTATAAACATGGAAATGCTGCTGAGGATAAAATGTCAGACTAAAAGGAGCTGCTGTCTTCCTCCCAAATATTCTACCCCAAACACATTCCAGTGATGTTTTCGAAATGGAGGAGAGTTTACATATTAGAAGAGCTAGTGAAAACCTTTCAGAACTGCCTAGGGAAACAAATGTATTTATATTTGGGTCTCATTATAAGACAGTAATATCCATAGTAAAAGAGGAGTGAGTAATACGGAAGCTTCTCCCGGGAAAAATATTTTCAGTTCTATTTTTTTTTTCTTTTACCTGCATTTTTCCTGGGAGGATCATCATCTGCCCCTTTGCTACAGAAAGAGCTAAAAAACACTTGCTATATCTCTGCCCTAGTGTGAGAATGGGAGAGTAACCTCAGGTGATACTAATTCCTACTGGAGCGGTAAGTGAATAAGGGGTGCAGTTATTTCTGATGGCCTTCAATGGCTCCATCCACCACCTCTACTCCAGCACACAAATACAAGTCTCAGTAAATGGTTAAAAAAATGGGCATTCATCTAAGAAGCAAGGTCTCTAAAGAGAAAGCAAATAGAGAATGACCAATCTCAAAATTATACTTCCAGAGATCCCCAACTTTCAGTGGATCTCAATTCTTTCCTACTCTTAACTCTGAAGGGGCAGGGAAAGCTCAAACCTACATTTCAGCCTTTGGTGAAGGTAATATTAAGTAACTAATATCCACAGGGAAATACGAGCTCTTAGGGAAAACTATAAGACTTCTTACATCAGCAGAGCACAAATATTACAACAGAATATAATCATACCAAAAATTATACAAGGGATAAAGCCAAATTTGAGTTCCAAATAGAACAAGAATTAAAATAAAGACACTGAATATTTTCAGAGTAAGAGAGAATGGTAACACAACTTAGGAATAAATGTTTATAAGAAGACAATTGGAAACATATGATATAGAAACATGTTAATGTGCAGAAGGCATTGAAAAGAAGTGTTGAATAACAAAATGAGCACAATGGAAGAATGCATCAATCAGCTGGAAGATCAAATAGAAAAATTTTCCAGGTAGTATTAGGAAGTCTTAAAGAGAATATAATGTCAAGTTAAGACAGCCATTTAGATAGGTAGAAATAAAAGTGTCAAAATCTGTATAGAGTCAGACCCCAAAATGAAAATAAAGTAATAAAGAAGAAATATCTGAAAAACTATTAACTCAGAAATTTCCAAAATTAAGAGCAATAAAAAAGTAAAATATCAGGAAGGAGAGAAGAATCCTAAATACTTGTAAATTGCCAACTAGAATATATACAAAGAATAAAACCTGAACAAAAATAGTAAAATTTTAAGAATTTTAAAACAGATAAACATCTAGACACTTTCAGAAATAAAGACAAGGAAAAAATAAACAAATTTCCAATACATTTCTCAATAGCAATATGGATTGCAAGAAGAAAACAGTGTAAAATATACAAGGTACTAAAGGAAAATAACAACAGTCAGAATTTTTTGTCTAATTAAAGTAGCATTTAAATGCCAGAATAGACATTCTCAGTCATAAAAGGCTTTAGGGTGTTTTCACCAAAAGAACACTTATGAAAACAATCTTAATATATTTTGGCAAAATAAAGGAATTAATCCCAAAAGATATACTAACAACAAGGATAAGTGAATAACTTAGAAGAATAATGCACCTCATTGTGTATCTGGATCATAGCCAGCTTATACTAGCTCAACTTATCCCCTTAGGGTTCATTCATCTCTAGGCTTAACTACGCTACAGTCACTGCTTTGTCAACTAGCATGACATTACTATGTAACGAGAGCCAATTTAAACCAATAATACTTGGAAATTTTGAGTTATATAAAAATTAATGAAGGGTGTTTATTACATGGGTGATACTCAACAAATGTTGTATTTAACACTTGCAAATTTCACCTTATAAATTTTGATCTGAAAAAAATTAATGAAGTGTCATCTCTCTAGCTCAGTAATAGACACACAGTAGCTATCAAAAAATACCAAGTTCTTTTTTTCCTGCGTATTACCGGGAATATGGGCCTAAGCAAATGAGAAGCCTCTATTAGAGAGCTGCTGAGTCAGATAAGGATGTGCACATTTGTAAGAGTAGTGTATTGTGTTAGTTTTTATCATAAATAATGGTTAAATGCCCCTTCTAGCTATAAGCTGTAGTAGTGGCTCTGCTCTAATACCACTCCAGGTTTTCTGCCTCCTTTCTAATATCTAGAAATGTTTTAAAACCCCAAATTTTCCAGTTTATTTAGCTTTAACTTTTAGAGCACATATACAGAAACTTATTCTTGACATAAAAATAATGCCTTCCGGACAAAATACAGACTCTTTTTCATAGAACCAAAAGAATACATATCAAAGACACATAAACATATGTAAAATTACATATTCCTACTTGTGTCGATGTGACAAAAAGTGGCAATCATAAACAACCATGTAAATAATTTAAAACATAAAATTTCATTTCAATGACTGCTATTGCTTCAATGTGTCCCCAAAAATTCATGTGTTGGAAACTTAACCCTCAATGCACCAGTGTTAGGAGGTGGGGCCTAATCTGCTCCACCCTCATGAATGGACTAATGGTGCTATAAAAGGGCTTGCAGGAACAGATTTGCTCTCCTTCACTCTTCTGCCATGTAAGGACACACATTCATCTTCTCTTGCCCTCTGCCTTCTGCTCCATGAGGATGCAATAACAAGGCCCACAGAAGGTGCCAGCACCTTCATCTTGCACTTCCTAGCCTTTGTAACTGTGGGAGATCAAATATCTGTTCCTTATAAATTGTCCAGTCTCAGGTATTCTGTTATAGCAGAACAAATGGACTGAGGCAATTATCATGATGGCACACATCCGGTTTCTTTTTCTGTCAGTCAATATTTCTTACAAAAGAAAAACTTTTCTATTTTGCTGAAAAGAGTTAGAATATTTGCTTTGGATTTAATCATTATACCTAGCAATGTTTTAGAGATAGCCAAGTGTTTCACATTTTAAAAGGCATGCATTTTACATGTTTAATTTAATTTTAAAATTGATTTAGATTTTAAAATCAGCATTTTCAGTCATTATAATGGGCTTTAGAGGGTAATGAGAAAGAATCATTAAAAAACTGTAAAGGAAATGCTAAGCCATTATTCTGGATCATTGGACTTTTCTTTGCCACTTCCATTGAGTTTGAAATTTTATAGCCTGGAAAAGAGTAGTGAACATGAATTACTGCTAGAGACAAAGCCTAAACTAAGTTACTGTCTACCCATCAAAGTTGATATGACATTTTAAATTTTTGGTCAGAAAAAGTTTTATTTAATCACTTATAATATTGGTTTTAAAAGATGATATGTGTATTTTTAATTACCTACTTTACCACAGCTGCTAAAGAGACATTTTATGTTTGGGAAGCGTGTGACCCTAGAATTTTCCATGAAAGATCTATTCTTAGAACTCTAAATTGTATGTGACTTTATTATAAATAAATCATAAAACTTTGTATTTATACATAATTTTAAACTTACAGAGAATTTCCAAAAATAGTACAAAGATCATCCATAATCCTTTACCTCAATTTACCCAATGTTAGCATTTTGCTGTATTTGCTTTATAATTTGATCTCCAATATATAAAAAAGATGATAAGTCAAATAAGCAGCAAGCATCTGAACATTTGCAAGAGTGTTGTTTTCTATCAACTTTATAATAAATGATAAGAGTCAAAGCATCTTCTGACTTTGCAGTAGGCCAGATGTTTTGCTCTAATATCACTCTAGGAACTATTCCTTTTTCTTTTCTTTTTTTTCTTTTTTTGCTTCTTACTTCTCTCAATAATCTCCTTTATACAAGATTTTCTCCAGTACAGAACCAGGCCTTGGATCAGTTATCATATCTTTACAGTTTCCTTTAATCAGAATAGTTCCTTAGTTTTTCTATGTCTTATATGACATTGAAATTATTTGCTGAATAATCTTCCATATCTCCTTTATAAATATAATGTTTCTCTTTTTGTCTGTCTGATGTTTTCTTATGATTAGATTCAAGTTATGCTTTCCCATCTGGAATACAACATAAATGATGTTGCATCCTTCTCATGGTATTATATGCAAAGGTGCATTAAGTTCATCTGTCTCTATTTGTGGAATTAGTTTTAATTACCTGCTCGAGGTGCTCCCCTATTCTCCCACTGCATAGTATTTTCTATTACTACTAATAGGGAATCTGTAAGGAAATACTGTTAGACCAAACAAATATTCAATTCTTCATCAAAATTTCTATCTCAGGTTAAACATCTATTATTGATTCTTGCCTGATACAATCTTTACTGTAATAATTACAAAAAGAGGATATTCCACCACTTCTACCATATTTAACAGTCAATACTTGGCATTTTACCATAAACAAGATATTCGATTCTCCCTTCTTCCACATTTCTTCTTAATCTATTTATTGTTGATATGGAGTCATAGATTCCTAATTTTTCCAATACTTTCTCATCCTTTACTGTCCTTATTTTGGCACTCAAATTGTCCTTGATTTGGAAAGTAGGAGCCCCTTTAAGCTGACTCCAATATCTGTGTGACAGATCACGTCATTGTTTTTAGCACTTTATGGCTTTCTGGCCTAATGCAATATTCTAGGCTCATCGTCCCTGCCCCAACCCTGCACACAGTAACATTTCCAAGAGCCCTGATCTCTTTGATTGGAGTGTGGTATTGGAAACCAAGATCTGGGCACTACATGTGCTTAACAATACATGGGTGCCTTTTTTCTAAGTCTTTTCAGTGGACAGTTAGGAAACGTGGCCAGTTTATACAGCCATGCATATGTCAACACACATAAATGAATAAACACATACAAATATATAAACATATACCTGAATATACATATATATATGAATATTTTAGAAGTCAACAGTCTATGCTACTTCCTCCTATTCCAACCAATCCCCATGTGTTAATTATTGGCATTCTCATTTTATATATTTTTGTTTGTTTTGATTTATTTGCATAAAGCTCACACATTTCTTATCCCATTTCTTATCCATTTCCTTTACTTCCCTTTCTTACTACTTCAGAACCATGAGCCTTGGATAGGATCTTAATTCTCTGAGTTTCAGTGTACTCATTTGTGAAATAGGCATGATAATAATTTTCACTTTTAGAGATGTTGTGAAGAGTAAATGACACAAAGACCTTAACACACTATCTGAGGCTGAAAGAATTCAATAATTGATTAGTCAGGAAAAAAAAGAGAAGCTGAATGCTCAAAATTCTTGGTGCTAACAGTGGTGTTAGTGGTAGCAATAGAATCAAAACTTTTTATTTAAAAAATCAATCTATTCTACTGATTATGTATATACTTAGGCCTGACTTCATAGCATAACAATCCATTTCAAACGTGTCTGATTTTAGGTTTATTCAAAAACACTCACTAAGCCTACTATTTCCTAGGTGTTAGATTCAAAAAATATAAATAAGACACACTGCTTGCCTTTGAGTAGTTTATAATAGAATATGTAGATGCAAACAGGTGAAGTAATTATGAAGATAAAGTACTATAAAGGACATATCCTGCACAGTGGGATGGGGATCAGGGAGATTGTTAGGACTGAAAGTATTGATGACTGTGAGTAGAATCCAGATTATTTCCATAATACCTATAATCATAGTTGCTATGGAAAATTACAGGGATTTTTTATAATATAATATTATTATTTCCCTAATTTAAAAATTCCTCTGAAATTATTATGCGGAAATATTCTCAAACATTTTTTCTCCCTCAAGAAAATGTTTAATGACCCCCTTCATAGCCTGGACAATAAAGTTCTAAATACGTTTCCTGGTATTCAACAACTGTCTGCCATTTAACAATCAGTTTAGATTTTACATCTTCCTTTTATGAAATGTATACTTCTCTCAAGCTGAAAGTGACTATTTTCTTCACAAACTTGAATTTTTCCTACATCCTTTGTTGCTTATTCTGTTCTCTTTTCCCTTTCCTTCCATCTCTTATGTTACTTAAAGTCACTTAAAGTGACTTAGGAGATGGAAGGACATGAATATGCATATCCAAAATAATTTAGTGGAAAAGGCAGACTTGGAATGCAAATGAACATATCAATAGTTCCCACGCCATTTATTAAAACTGAGACCAAGAAATCATTTATTTTTGTGCCTTTACATATCAATTTTATGCTTATTTCTTGTCTTTCATCTTTCCTTCTCTTCTTTTTCTGTTTATTTTTCATTTTTACTCTTCTAAACATTAATTCAACAAATAATTATTGATTTTATGTTATATTCCAGACACTGTTCCACATAGTTATAGGTAGAAAAATACTCTGGAAAAGAGGCAAAAAGAAATCCTTGACTACATACATGTTACTCAGTAGGTTTTCTAGATTTCTAGGCAGTTGTTCACATGCTAAGGGTTGATGACAGACTATTTTAAGTCCTCCAGAGAAAAAATAATTCTCAATAGGGGTGGAGAAGAGTGCATATCTAGAAAAGGTATTTAGCCACATTCTCTCTGAAGGATGACAGGTGAGAGACCTGAAAATATCCAGGAAAAGGGCATTCCAGATATGCCAAAGGCTTAACAAGAAGGGCCGTCTAGAGTCACTGAAGAAAAGAATGCAGGCCTTGCAATATTCAAATTTGAATTTTATTCTAGGTGAAATTAGAAGCTATTGGAGAATTTTAGAGAACGAATGTAATGAGTTAAGTTTTGAATACATAATTCAGGTCATTATTTGGAGAGTAGATTGTAGATAAGCAAACATTTACTAAATAGGCTATTCTGTCATCTGGCAGAAAAGTGATGGTAGCATTGACTAGAGTTGGTGGCAGGGGCATGAACTAGGATAGTGGACTAGAAGATTGTGAGAAGAAATTGGATTGGGGAATATTTGGGGTGGTGGGAAATTACAGGATATTTTGAGGCACTGGAGCTGAAACTGATCAAGAAAAGAGTCACGTATAATTTCAAATCTATTGGATTGCACCATTTCTAAATAGAGTAGTTGATAAGTATGTGGTTACTAAATAATTCATTTTCACTCATTGATGAGATAGTGGTAGATTTATTATTATTATATATGAGCACACACATAAAGTATTATGTCCTGAGATTCTCTTTTAAGACTACAGAAATGTATACTCTCATAAAATGAAAAAGTAGAATTGGTAGTATTAGGGGAAAGTTAGATAATTTTAGAGTAATACTCACAAAGCTATACTTTTAACTATTTATTTATGGGAAAGGTTTTTACTGCTCGAAATGTAGAAGAAGAAAAGAAATAAACTCTGTCCCTGACCTACACCTCCATCATGTTTGGAAGTTGTGCAATATGCTCTCTAAATTTGAATTGTAACAGCCAGCACACAGCTCCCTAGACCAGCAGAAAATATGATTAAATAATTGGAAAAGAGATTAATAAAAAATAATGATAAGGTAACACAAAGTTTTTTAAAAAAAGAAAGAAGAGCCATATGAAGTATGTGAGAAAGTCAAAACCCCTATGATAAATATGAATGGAGATGAAAATGATAAGGAAGGAATAGGGCAGAAGCAATATTTGAAGATTACGGCTGGAAATTTTGTCAAACTAAAGAAAGATGGCTCATAGATTGAAGGAGCACAGCAAACTATCAAGAGAAAAAAGCACACATACATTGTGATAAAACTTTGAGAATCAAAAAGTCACCAAAATAATCCCTTACTAGCAGCCAGAGGAAAGAAAGGGTGAAAAGAGACACACTACATTCAAAAAGTAGAATAATAAACTTATAAATGACTTTTCCATACAAACTGTAGATACTAAAACATAATGGAGTTGCATACATAAAGCACTGGAAAAATGACAACTTAAAATTTTATATTTTATTCAGTAAAATGCTATTCTAAATCAATATTTATAATAGACATAGTAGTTAATATAAGGCAATAAGAGTAAAGTAGGTGAGAAAAGATTGTTAAGAAGTTAAATTATTATGAACTGTCTTGCATTGTTTGAAATGTGATAAAAATGCAAATTCAAAAGGGACGTGAAAGATTTCAACACCACTACTGACCAACTTTACTTAATTGACATTTGTAGAACATTCTACCCCAAAACTATAGAGTATACATCCTTTCCCAAACATGGACATTTACTGAAATCAAACATATTCTGGGTTATAAAACCAGCCTATACAAATTTTATAGGACTAAAATCATACAGAGTATGTCTTATGACCACGAGGATAGACAGGACAAAATATTTGGTTTTATATGAAATGAAGAAAATGAAAAATACAACTTAAAAATGACACAAGAAGAAATAGAAAATGTGAATAGTACTACACTATAAAATAAATTGAATATATAATTTTAAATCTTCCATAAAAAGTTTAAGTGTCTTATGAATTTAAGCAAACATTCAAGGAAGAAATACTACCAATATCTCAGAAACTTTTCCAGACAAGAAACTGGAAAAGTTTTGCAACTCATTTTATTAGATCAATATAGTAGTGACACATATATCTAACAAGGATGTTACAATAAAAGAAAATAAGAAAACATATCTCATGAATTTGGAGGCAAAAAAAATTTCTCAAGAAAAACTGTTACCAAAATCCAGTGACACACAACAAAAATAATATATAATTAGTTTATCATATAACTGCGAAGTTGGTTTAGCATTGAAAGGTAAATTAATGTAATCCACCATGTTACAAGAATGAAGGTGAAAGCATTATGATAATCAGGAAATTCAAAAAGTTTCAACCTCCATTTATGATCTGTAGAAACTCTCAGCAAATGAACAATAGGATTCCCTTTATCTGATTAAGTGTATCTATTAAATATATTCAATATAATGATTGAACTATATTGAACTAATCATTCAACATAATTATAGCAATATAATGATTGGTGAAATGCCAAATGCGTCTCCTGAATTTAAGAACAAAACAAACATGCCTACTATCAGCACTTCTGGTCAACATTGTGTTGGAGGACCTTACTGCAATAAGGCTAGAGAAAGAAATAGAAAGTAAAAGCATTAAAAGGAAGACTAAAAACTGACTTTATACATGAATGACTTCATTGTATAGAAAATTCTGAAACAATCTACAAAAAATACTATTAGAATCAATAAGAAAATGTGGCAAAGTAGCTGAATTCAAGGTCATTATATATGTAAAAATACTGCATTTCTATATACTAGAGGCAGAAAATATGAAAAACCAACCTTTAAGTGACATCTAAAATTCCACCATTAACTGTAAAATATTTATGGCCAAAAATAATGAAAGATGGACATAGCCACTAAACTAATAATCACAAATATGCCTGAGAAAAATTCAAGACTGAAATTAATGGAGGTTTTAGAGAAAATCAGAAATACTGTACATAGCTGGTAGTAGTTGAAATTTGTAGAATGTCCTAGAGAAAAACTGTGGCAATAACTAACATTTAATATGCACATGATCTATGACACAACAGCTGCAGTTTGAAGTACATATGCAAAAGAAATGCATGCTTTTCTCTATCAAATATGATGCATAAAATGATTATTTCTAGTAGTGTTATGGGATCTTTGGGGTGTTACTTTTCTGGCTGAAAACCTCTGTGGCTGGTGGCACCTTTGCCTGAGTTCTTGTCCTGCACCCAGGAAGAATGAGGTATGCCAACAAATGGAAGATCAATAACATGAAGAGGAGCTTTATTGAGTGTTACAACAGCTCAGAGGAGACCCACAGTGGGTAGCTCCTCTCTGTAGGCAGGTCAACTTCTTGAGTACTCAGCTCTTAGCAGAGAGGAAGCCCTGGAGAGGGCGGTTCCTCTCTGCAGCTGATAGTCCTGACTACTCCACATGTCTCTGAAGCTCTTAGCAGAGAAGGTAGCTACTCTGTGCAGCTGGTCCTCCCATCTCTCTCTATCCTTTCCATCCTTTGCCCTGCCCTGACTGAGCCCTAGAGCTTTTATGGACCTCAGAGGGGAGGAAGTGTGTGCCAATTGGTTTGTGGGCAGGGATGGGTGGCCCAGAAAAGGCACCACAATTCCCCACTCCATTCACCGGGACTGGCATCCTGGCCTCCAACCTTCAGGCCATCCATGCCTTTAGGTGGGATGCCTTACCAGAGACCTGTACCCTTCTGCCCAGAAGCCTGTCTGCCTCTGGCTACCATTCTTGGTGCCCAGGCTGCTCACACCAAAGGGCACCTGTAGGCCAGTGCCAAGCCACCTTCAACCTCAACTCAGCTTCCCCTCTCATGCTCCTCAGCACACAAATTCTGGAGGGAGTCGAGATGGCAAGATGCTAACTTGTCAGCACTGCCCTAAGCATACAAACACCACCAAGCTGGGCTGTGACAGCACCCTGGCTTGGCCCCAGCTCTGCTCTAAGATCAGAGCAGGTGTGGGGAGCAGAAAGAGGACAGGCAGCAGAAGCAGATACCCCCAAAAGCCTGTGGAAAAGGGGAAAGAGGCAGCCCAAAGATGCAGACTGTAGGGATGCCTGGGTCCTGTACCTGGGATCGTGGCTGCAGCTGCACCTGGGGATGCCACTACTCAACCAACTTGGAAGGGTCGGGGATCCCTCTTGTCTCCAGCTCCTGACCATTTGATGGAGTAGCAGGCCTGGGTCTGCAATCACCAATAGGGTGTCTGAAGTTGCACCCAGGAGGGAAGAGATCCTGGCTGCTCCCAACCACTGAAGAGCACAGAGAGGCTCAGGTATGCAACCAAACTTGGGTGGCTGCAGCCACACCAAGGAGGGCAGGGTTTCTGCCTGCTCCACGGGGTGAGAGGCCCAGATCTGCAGCTGCAGCTACACCCAAAATGGCAGGGATTTTGGTGGCTCCTTCTCACCCACCCCTAAAGCACAAGGAGGCTTGGACCTGCAGCCACAACGTGAGTGGCTACAGCCCCACCCATGTGTGCAGGGTTCCTACCTGCTCCATAGAGGCAGGCCTCCTGAAGCAGCTGCCGCCATCAGTAGTATGTTTGTAATGACCTCAAATGGAAACAAAACAATTTCTCATTTACAGTTGGCTGATAACGTACGGTATCCTTTGATATATAAGTATAATACATAATAAGATTTTTGAAGGAGCTGGGTGTAGTGAATTATGCCTGTAATCCCAGTATGCTGAAAGGCTGAGGTGCGCAAATTACTTGACGCCAGGTGTTCAAGATCAGCCTGGGCAACATGGTGAAACCCTATCTCTAAAAAAAACAAAAAAAAAACAAAAAAAAAATTGAGGGAGAAGTACAAATGGCAGAGGAAAGGGAGAGTGCAGCGATTGTAAGACTTTGCATTTAAATCAGTGCTACTCTGTCACAGAAGAGCAAAGCCACACTGAACTTAGCTGAAACCCGCTCACAGAGAAAGCATTCAGACCCACATTAGCCAGTGGGAAATCACCAATCCCAGTAGTTGAAAACTGAGTTTCTCAGCAAGCCTCACCACCATACACTAATGTGCTCTGGGTCTCTAAATAAACTTGAAAGGCAGTCTAGCCCACAAGGACTGTGAGTCCCAGAGCTAAGCTGGGCTTGGAAGCAGTGGATTGAGGGGCACATGACTTCCTGAGGAACCAGCTAGGGTATATGCCTGAAGAAACCCCTGAAGTCATTCACTGGTTAGAAAATAATTATGCAAATAGCGAGATCAAAAGAAAATTATGTAAGTGTGTTACTGTTTTATCACCAGAATTGTTCTCACCGAACTTATGGTCTGTATATGAATGCATGCAGAATGGATTTCATTGTGCTATAAACAAAATAGAAACATGGCACAGAAGGTGGGAAAATGCAATAAGGAATGCCCATGTTGGTATATGTGGAAATTTTAGAAGTTTATTAAGAGCAGTGCTATATAGTATATGAATGTGAAAGTGTTACTGGAAAGAGGTTCCGATTTAGACCCCAAGAGAGGGCCTTTGAATCTCACACAAGAAACAATTCAGGGTGAGTTCAAAGAATAAAATGAAAGCAAGTTTATTAAGAAAGTAAAGGAATAAAAGAACGGCTACTTCATAGAGCAGCCTCGAGGGCTGCTGGTTGCCCATTTTTATGAATATTTCTTGAAGATATCCTAAACAAGGGGTGCAATATTCATGCCTCTGCTTTTTTAGACCAGCTAGGGTAACTTCCTGATGTTGCCATGGCACCTGTTAACTCTTACTGCACTGGTGGGAATGTAGCAGTAAGGATAACCAGGGGTCACCCTCGTGATCATGTTGGTTTGGTGGGATTTAGCTGGCTTCTTTACTGCAACCAGTTTTCTCAGCAAAATCTTTATGACCTGTATCTTGTGCTGACCTCCTGTCTCATCCTGTGACTTAGAATGCCTTAACCATCTGGGAATGCAGCCCAGCAGGTCTTAGTCTTATTTTACCAAGGCCCTATTTAAGATGGAGTTGCTCTGGTTGACATGCCTCTGACAAAAGTATTCTCCAAACAGACCCATGTTCTAAAAGAAAAAAAGCAGTTATTCATCTGGATGCAAGACCTCAAAATACACTTAATGATTATGAAAATTGCCAGCTCCTATGAACTATCTCCATGCAATTGCCCGTAATCTATACCTGTAATACACATTTTCACATGTCTATTTTTTTTTAGTTTCTTAGTTTTTCCTTTTTTAGTTTTTGTTTCAGTTTTAAATTGTCAGCATTTTTTTTCCTAATTCACTATGCTCCATATTTTATCTTCACATAATTTCCAATACTGGAGGTGCAAATTGTCTAAGGACTTTTACAGTATTATAATTAGTTTTATGCATTTTTTGCAAATGTGACTCTATGAAATTGCATTATCACAATATTGACTTTGTAAGCATTGTGTACATGTGCAAAAACAGTGAAACTTTCTCAGTAAATGAAGAGATGTCCTTTCTGTGAAAGACAAAATTCCTTGAGATCTTGGATCATAGGGTGACTGATGCAATTGTGATGCAGCAGGGACCCACTGTGATTTCTGATTAATCTCATCGAAGGACTTAGGTTGCCCTTCCAGGTACATCAGATGACTGTGGTTATAAATCTGGGTGCACACAATTCCTAGCCACAGTAATATTCATTTATACATTTTGCTTTTTGACCTATTTTTTATTAATATAGTTTATCTGCTCATAACTGTTACGCTATCTGTTAGCATACCTAGGTGTTTATGCTTGCAAAAATATATATGTTTTATTGCCTATTTTATTCTATACAGTTGCCCATGATATGTTCTGTCATGTTTTTATGTTTCTCAAACAAATTTCCTTTTAAAAATGTAAATAAATGTATCTTAAATAATTTTTATTTTTTCAGAATTACATTTTTTGAATTTCAATCTTTCAGGATTTTAACATTCAGGATTATGGCATCAGGATTGTGTCTTTCAGGACTATGACCGGCTTTTAAACATTAAAATATATGAACACATATAACCTACTACAGTGCTAAGAAACAGTATATTCTTCAAAAATATGACTTTCCTTCCCTTTATAGCAATACAACTTAATTTTGTGCTTAATTTGCAAGATTTATATCAAGCTGCTTTTTATAATTCTGTATCAAAAATATCTATGTGAAATGCACTGTAGTGTGTATTCTCTTAATAATATGGGTTTCCTTTAAGGTATAACTGAAAGGATATGACAAAACCACTGGGTCAGTTGTCAAACAGCAAAAGCTTAAACAATGTTGAGCTTCCATTAAAGGTGAGCAATGCAATATCTGAAGTAAAACACTAGATTTTCCACCATGTTTTAAACTATATATGGTTAAAAACAATAGCTAAAATATGTGATAGTAAATATTTCCAAACAATTTAGGAGTGGTGGAAGTTTAATTCAATTAGACAATGTCATCATTTTGAATGAATTTGCTAGTAAAAAACTGATGTTCTCAAACCAACACTGAGTCTTATCTGTTTATATTATGATTACTTCTAGGCTATGTAGCATAAACAATGTCTTCTTCCCATGGATCTGGCGCAAGGGAAGGTGGCATCTAAAAGAGATAAGCAACTGGCATTGAAAGCAGAGAAAACAGATGAATACAAGAGGCCTCCTTTTTTCCAATCAGAAGTTACCAGCATAATTCCAATATGAGCCTTAAACTGTAATTCACAGAGACAGACACAAAATTACCAGCATCGATTTTTGATTAAACTGCTGCTCACATGAGCAACTATATGAAGTATATTTCTCGAGTGAGTAGCAGCAGGAATATATTCATTTTATAATGGGAAATTATTTTCCTCATGACTGACTGGAGAGGTCAGCTAATCAAACATAAATTAATACAGTTGATGAAACAGTTGAGGGTCTTACAATTGTGCTGTGAGACACAGGATTATTCCCAATGGTTTAGCCATCTACTAAGATAATACTATATTAGTAGGTTACTTTTTAATACTATACAGTGTATCTTAAAAGAGTAATCTAGTCTTTAAAAAAAATCAGAAAAGAAACCTTGAAAGATATCTCTCATCAGAATCTAAAACAACCACAAAACTTGCCTAAATTATCCACATAATTCCACTAACTTTCATGACTACATTGACTAAGATATGTGCGTGTACATGCATCTTCAAGTGAAAGACAATTTATATCATGTAAGAATGCAAAGGTGAATTCTTTGTTTAGACACATTTCCACATGGTTTCCTCCTATTGCAATAATTTACGAGTAAATATTTTATTTGTTTTGCAATAAAAGGATACATTTAACCAAAAAAAAAATGTGTAGAAAAGTTATTGTTACCCCCACCCAAAAAAGAAAATGGTATTTTCAAAGATAGCACTAAGTTAAAAAGAAAATTTTTTACATTGACAAACGTATGCATTTCTTCACTTGCAATGATCAGAACACCCTATCTACAGTAGAATCTATGGAGACTACAAATACCTTAAGAGAATTTTCAAAGGGTATACCCTCTCTAACCAATCACAGTTCAAAAGGGGAAACAGTGGGAACCTTCTCAACAGATGGGGTAGCATAATGTGGCTGGGACTGGGGATTTGCATGAATATGAATTACAAATAGCACAGATAACATGGCATTCAAAAGCTGTTAGGAATCTTGAATGTCAGAGTCATTTAACTGACATTTGGAGGGACATAATTACCTTAAAAACATGGAAATGGGTTGGTCTAAATTGCATAGGCAGAGAATCTGAGGACACACAATAGCATTGCTTTGGCAATAATTGTGACAAGTGGGCATGGCCAAGTAAGCCAAGAATGGCACACATTAATGCAGTGACATTTTTTTCAATGTGTGCTGCCCTTTCAGAAATATGCATATAAGGCCTAAATAACCTCTAACCCATTATAAAATAACAAGAGACAAAATAAATACATAAATAAATAAAACAACCTACCATAAGCCCTATCACTGGAAGTCTAAAGAAAAGTGTCCATTCACTTTTCATACACAGACTTTTATATATTTCAAATATTTAAACTGAGTTTAACAATGCTAGACCTCAAAGTTTCATCATTTGTCACAAGTTTACTTGCAATTTAATGAATGATACCTAGAATATTTGCATTGAAGAGACTAACAGTTTCTGATTTTAGAATGTGATGCTGTTAATTAAATTTTCTATGAATATTAACATAAATTATCAACCCCAAATTTCATATGTAGTTAAAAATTATCAAATGCTTTTTCATCAATTTCTTATTTATTAATATGTATTTTAAAAGATGTTTGAAATGTAAGGCACTGTGAAAATCTTAGGAAAAATACCAGATGTAGTACATACAATAACAGATCAGATCACATTTACCTGGAGTAATCTACCACATGTGGTAGAAACATTTTTAAAAAGCATATTTTACTTGCTAATTTTTGTCATTGGTGTAAGGCTTTCCATATCAAGTCGAATACTAAAGGACATTGCAAGAAAGGAATACTCCATTAATGCTTCCTTAAATAATCACATGTCATTTCTAAAATATTAATTAAAATTCAACATTAGTGATTCAATGAACACTTTAATATCTACCCTCTGAAAGGGAATTTGTGAACCCTAATTAATATTTCATTTTCAAAAGTGAATGAAGTACTTGATTCTTTAATAGATCAATATCTCAGGCTGTAATAACATTTGGAGTCCCAGCAAGCAGACTTCAATTTATATCTCAAATTTACCTCTACACTCATGCTAGCCCTGATGAACCCAAGACTGGCTGATCATTATTTCATCCTATTTGTAAGTAGCATCTGTGGTCTATTCCACAGCATTGAACACTTAAGTCTCTCCAGCACTGTTTCCTACTCTCTTATATGCATTAATCTCTTCTCTTTTAGGTGAAATATAAACCATTTGTGGGAAGATTAATATTATATTAGGAATGGAATAATTAATGATAGAATTTATTGACAGATTAGAAAAACATGGATGAATGTGTTATAATGAAAACAAGAAACATCAATTGCTTATTTTATGTTAGGAATTGCGCTGAAATCTGGAATAAAAAGAAAAATCACATGCAGTCCTTTCTATAAAGGACATTGCAGGATGTGGAGTAGTCAGGATTCTAGATAAATGAATACATAGACAGAAATCATAGTGATTGACAGATACATATGATGATAATTACGATAATAGAAAAACAGTATTTTAAAAAGTAATGTGGAAGACCCAAGGAGCTTCTGCTAATGAAAGGAATAAAACCACTCATCATAGAGAAGCCTAGGTATTAATTGTAAAATATTGTAAGGTCAAGTTTTAAGAATCATTCAAAGTAACACAAAATTAAATTTGAAAGAAGAAAGACACAACATTTGAAAGAATGATGAGAATAAAAACCAGTGTTAGGTTATTTCAAATTTGATCTAGGTTGAACATAATATTGAATTTATTATAAGATATTTGTAAGGCATTCTGGCCTAAAAAACTTTATTGTGAAATATAGTAATCAAAATCAAAACTGGTTAATCCATTTAATGACTGAATATTGACCATGTGCTCTGAGCCAGATGATGTGCTAAGTTGTTGAGAGAGAAAAGTGAGCAAGAGAGACATGGTCCTGTCCTAGTAGCACTTATAGTGTTTCCCTTTTAATAGTGTTATACTTATTATGTTTGGCTCAATATAAATCTAAAATTTCCAACGATTATATTTACACTTTCCTGACAGTACTCATGCATGTATATTGCAGTAAAATGTATAAAATAGAAAAATGGTTTAGGAAACTGTATCACTATCACTTTAATACTTAATACTTTTATTTTTCCTGTATACTTTTTTACTTAAATATAAATAACAGGTTTTAAAACCTGAGATCTCATTCCATATGAAATCTGTATCACGTTTTCATTAGCTTGATGGTTTAATTATTATTCTACCAATCTTCACAACCATAATTATTAATATGGTTTTCATATCCTCCCAATTCAATTAACAAATAGTTATTCAAGGCATACTGTGTCCATTCTAGATTCAGGTAATAGAGCAGGGAATAGAGCAGATGAAGTCAATTGCTCTTAGGAAACTCACAGTGGCTCATATGGCTTTACCATAATTAATTCATTATTTTTGAAAATGTGTTTATTAGTTATCACTAGCATGAAAAAATGCAATTCGAGTCTCAATATGTAATTATTTTACATATACTTGATTATCAACTGAATATAGTGTCCTTGAAATAATTCATTTTATGTACAGTTTAATGTTTTTAATATATACTACAAAATTAAAGAAGAATTTTATAAATATTCACATGCCTGTCTGCCCTATATGAAGGTAAACAGTATTACACACTGAAGCCTTTATTTTTTAAAGGCTTTACCAATGTTGTTATCAAAAAGTAACTTCTAAAATTGTCTTTATTGATTATGAGACTGCATAGATTTTCCTAAATTCATCAGTAAACTCTATTTATTCAAACTGCAAAAAAATTTTTGCCTGTCAGTCAATTGATAGTATCTCTCATGAATTTATAAGAGCAATTTGTGTGCTTTTATCTGGAATTTTTATAAACAGTTTCCTTTAAAAGAAAAAAGGCTTTGCATTGGAAAAGTCCTTGCCTCTTTTTGTCAACTATTCACCTCTTTTTAAATATTTACATTTTACATTAATTATTTTAATCTATTTTACCTATCAATATAATATATAAAATAAATATCTAACTTGATTTTCTTCTATATCGTTACCATCAACAGCAGGAGCAGCATCAAAAACTTATCTCTTATATTAATGTAGGCATATATCTTTTTCTATTTCAAGTCTCATTGCATTAAGTAGAACTTCTAAAACAACACTCATAATAGTGGTGATAACATCCATGCTGGTCCTCATCTTAATTTTAATAAAAATTACTGAAGTGTTTCATTTTTAAATGCAATGGTAGCTGTTGATTTAAATATGCATTTTTTTTACTAAAGTTAAAGAAAAATTCTGTTCTAAGCTCATCAAGAGTTTATTTTTACCAAAAACAAGTATTAGATTTTCTTAAATAGATTTTTTAAGCGTTTACTAAGAACTACACAATATCTCTTACTTTTACTTATAGAGTATAGTAATCATTTTCTTAAAATTAAATCCCCATTTGAATATACTAAATAAATTATTTATTAAAATTTAGTGTATTTCAATATGCTGCTGGAATTTATTTCCTACTATTTTAGATATTTTTGTACCTATATTCCTCCATGAGATGACTTTGTACTTTTGTTTTTAAGTGCTACCTGTATGTGCTTTTGGGATTAGGGTTTTCAGAGTTTTATGGACTGTATTTGGAAGCATTTTTTGGTGTTCTACTGCAATTTAAAATGCTAATGGTCTTCATTCATCCTAATTACTATGTGAACTTAAGTACATCTTGCCATTTATAAATGGAAAATGTCTGAAACTATTTGTTATAATAGTGAAATTCTATGTGGCCTAGTTCCACAGTAGATAGAAAAAATTAAGGAGTAGGATTAACCTAATTTTTTTACACATTCCTAAGACCCTTAAAGGCTAAGTTTATCAGAGTACTGAGATTTCTCATTGAATTGAGATGTGAAACATTATTTTGTATGGCACAGAGCTCAGTCTCAGGAAACTACTATTTCTGTAATCATATATTTATGTAATTTTTTTTAATTTACATTGAATAGAAGGTTTATCTGCAATGTATACCCAAACAGACATGAAATAAGACATAATTAACACAGCATAGATTTTACACCTGCCTTCCCTGTCAACATACAATTTGTGTTTTGGTTTTTTTGTGTGTGTTATTTTTTGTCACTGTCCTCAACATTGTAACACTTCCAGTCTAGAGTTATATATAGTGAATTTATTTTTTAGTTTTAAAAATAGTGGTTTTACCATATTCCTTTTAAATAACTAATATGGTTTGTATATCTTACAGTTGTTCCTCAGCAGTAATTAATCTCCAGAAGTTAATGAAGTGAATACATAATTAATGACCAATGTGAAGGTGAGATGTCATTTTAGTAGTTGGCAGATTATCTTTAAAATTAATAATCTGTTTCTCCAACTGTTTGCAGTTAATTCAAGGTGCTACTTTCTTCTCGATGCCTTTTTTCACTTTTTTCTGTTTTATTGATATGTAATATTTTACATATTTATGAGGTACACGTGAATGTTTGTTACATGCATAGAATATACAATGATCAAGCCAGAGTATTTGGGGTATCCATCACCTTGAGTGTTTATTTTTTTTTAAGTATTGGTATCATTTCAAGTCCTCTGTTCTAGTTACTTCAAAATACACATAATACTGCTGCTAAGTATAGTACCCTAGTCTGCCATCAAACATTAAAATGTATTTCTTTTAATTAAGTGTATGTTTGTATCCATAACTAATGGTCATCCCTACTCTCCCACCCATCCTTCCCAGTCTCTGGTATTTATCATTCTATTCTCTCTCCATGAGATCAAGTCACATGTTGGGGCTAAGAAACTTAATGACTTTAAGTCTTAAATAACTACTCGTGGGATAGGCTCTGATTGCGTGCCTGACTACGGCATCAAAACTTAATTAAAAAGAGGAGCCATGGTGTTCTTAAATTTATGAGAACACAATATTTTCAAAGTTTAAACTTGTGACTTTCAAACATATGAGGAAAGAACAATATTGCCTTGTCTTGAAAGTCATGGGTTGCTTGTACATATGCATGTGTAAATGACTGATGTTACTTGGCTCAATGAACAATGCTAAGTTATCAAGCATCCATGAGAACTGCATTTATCAAATTCATTCAGTTATTTTCTTTTGTATATATTTCTTTGGCATTTTTTTCAATTCCTAAAAAGTAGAAGGGTTTTAATTTTCTTACTTTGGAACTTCTGTAACTTAGTCAATGTGACTAATTTCTTTTAGGTCTTTTGAACCTCAGTTTCTTCCTATGTAAATAGGTTCAGCTGGGTTAGATGTGTTCTGAGATCTGACCTCTATGTAACATACTACATTTTATAGTTGTTAGAAGATATTAGAATTGCAAATCCCATTAAGGACCTGAATAAAGCTTCAAGTTTATGTATTTGCCTGCATTTATATAGATATATATTTCACATAGCCAATTCATTTAAAATATCTGAGCTTATTCATGTGGAAAATAACAATAGTTAAAAACATTTCCTTCATTGAGTTGTGAGGAAATTAAATAACATTTATAAGTAATTTCACAGTACCCAGCCCATGAAGAGAGTTCAGTAAAGGTTCCTATATTAATTTTTATTCTTCCTTGGCATTGATGGCAATGTTTCTAATCATGTACTAACATCATTAAAGGCAGTGTATTCTATCTATTTTTAATAAAGTATAGTCATAATCTGAATCATTATTTTTTAGTTAAATTGTATTCATCTGTCATATAATTTCTCTTGTGTACAATTTTCAGAAACATTTTAATGTTTCTGAACAATTCTTTATTTTAAACTCTACATCTTTATAGTAAAAAGATTAGGCATTGTGTGCCCAATTTTGAATAAGTATTTTGATACTCATTATTTTGCCTTCCAAAAGCTGAAATAATGAGTGCTGAATTAAAGTTAAGTGGTTCTTCAGTGGGTTGATAGATTGTTTAATGAGTTGGCATTAAGCAAGCAATGTCCATGTAGACAAATAATTCTGTAAAATACTGTGACATAACTTTAGCTATTAAAATTGTGTTAAATTTTTGAATAAAGAGATAGTAGGCATGCAACTCAAATTCACAGGTATTACAGAACTGGATGTAAATAGTAGGAAATTAATAGATTAGAATAAGTTTCCTCATCATGCTACAAAAATTGACAAAATTTAGCAAGTAATATATAACAGGGAAATATCAAACACCAAAATCAGAAGTATAAGGTGAAAGAAGTTGATACAAGAGATCTCTCTAATCAACTGCATGTGTAAAGAATTCAGAATTAAATTTACTATGAACTCAATGGATGAGGAAGCTGTCAAAAAAAATACAACACAAGCTTAGGCTTTATGTTAATTAAAAAATAGGTTGTAGAAGAATGGTGCTGGAAGTCCCATATTATTCTTCGCTGGGAAGAACACATTTAAAGAATGGGATACAGTTCTGGGTACTACAATTTCAATATAACTTTGACTAGTGGGAGAATGTTGGATGAATATCAACAGAATAGGAATATATATGGAAATTGAATGATTTAAAAGCTGTGTGTGTATATATATATATGTGATTGTATATGTATTAATCACAAAGTAATCATGAAGAATAAAAATGAGAGTAACTGCACTGGGAAAGGTGATAGCCGTAGTGTCATCACAGTTGAAGCTGGTCTTATCATTTGTGATGCTATACATGATGTGATGGAGCAGAAGTCACTGGAAAACTAAATCTCTTTGTATGGCAGAACATTAAAAGCTGCGCATAGAATGAGAAAAAAAAAAATCCCTGCTTCATTGCCTGGACCTGACAGGCTCAAATATTAGCTGAAGAACTATTTAAGAAACTCATTTTTTAAGAGTGCCTTGCTGATATTGTTAAAAACATTGTAAAAATACAGTGTTTTTTCCCAATCTGAAGCGCCTTCAGAGAATTTCTTTATTATTATAGACAAGAAAGTTTTGATTCTCCATCAAGAGAACTTTTTGTTTTAACAGACAATGAAAAGTCTCTAACTGATTATATTTCCCTTTTCACTTCTAATGTTTGAAAACAGAATTCACTCAGTCAGCAATTCAGTGATTATTATAATTACTTGCTATATTTTCCTATTATATTTCACATACTATTCTGTTCTAGGTACTGGAAATGCAATAGTGAGAATGACAGGTAAAGAACTTTTTCTGTGGACCATCCATTCTTGTGGGCACAAAGGGTGAAAAGAAAGATATGAAACAAGTAAGGAAATACATGGGCAAAATATTTTAAGTCAAGAGAGATTTATAAAGATAATTAAATAAGTCAACATGATTGAAAGAATCTGTTATTTAAAGTAGGCATTAGAGTTGAGTCCTGACTAATTCAGACAATTGCCAAAGCTCAGTCCGAGCTTCAGAGCAAAGGAAACAGCAAGTGCAAATGTCCTAAGGAAGGCAAGAACTTGGGCTGTTGGAAAATAGAAGAAAGAGGCTACAAAAGTGGCTGGAGCTTAATGAATAAATAGGGAGGTCAGAGAGATGGGCAGGAATAGAGAGTATGGGCCCCACGGTATTATGAAGTAATTAAGTAATTAGGATTTTATTCCATCTATAAAGGGAAGCCATTGGAGTATTTTTAACAGGGAACAGCATGATCAGTTTCTTAACTTTAAAACCATCAATCATTTTACAATGCTGTGAACTCTTTAGAAGCCTATGATTTTCATAAATGAATATATGCTTATTGATGCTCGTAATGTCCCACATCTTAATTCTTAATTTCCCACATCTTAATCTTCTGATTCCTTTACTGTCCAGTCTTGTCAATTTATTAAATTTCAATATTTAGCGTTTATATATACTCTCAAAAGGTGATTCAAACCTAATGAAAAAATGATGGACCATAAATCTTAAATGAATTATGATTTGCTGACATTTTTCTAAGGATTAATTTCAAAGGCAGAAACTTGGATTTTAAAAACCCTTCAAGCCTGATACTCTAAAGCTCTATTATATCTAGCTTCATAAGGATGCACAGACTTTTCTGTCTTGCCAGTAAATCAAACAGAATTTCTTTAGTTGGCTTTGGTTTTCAGAAACACAGTCTTTTTCCAGTTTTTCCTACTCTTAGGGCAAAGATTCTTAAAGCCTGGCTGACTCAAATGAGAGAGAAGAAAGAAACAAAGAAAGAACAAACAAAACTATTATTTTAATAATATGTCATACATTTAACAAATAATTTCAGTCTAAAAATATGATCTTTTAAAAATTATCTGAAAATTCTGGTAGCAAGTTACTGAGAAATAACAAACATTGCTTCTCCAGTTTACTTAATATCAAATTCCTTTTTATAATAAATGTTTTTGGGTTAAGAAGAAAATGTAAAATATGTATGTAAAGATTTATATTGTGGCAAATTCATGGAGAAAGCCAAAAAAATACAGATTGCTTTTAGGACTCAGGAGCAGAAGGAATAAAACTGTCAAGAGGTAAGGCAATGAATGTAAAATCCTGATGTCCCCGAGCTTCAGAGGAAATTAAACGCAATTTTGTGATTTCCATCCTCAGTGTCTGATTATGTGACCAACCAATATCTGTGGCTCTTTGAATGTTTCTCATTTTGGAACTTCCAAGGGACCTTCTGCAAATGGGCATACCACAGTTTCCAATTAAAGATTATAGAGAATTTAATTCTCCCCAGTGCAGCTGCAGAAACTGCTTACTGTAACCCTAAGACCAATTTTACACAATAGCCACTGAAATAACATGCTACAACTCTTAGTTTTACATATTATCTGCTCCCAAAACTATTGGCACCCATGAACTTTCTTTTAAAACAATATATGATAGATTCCTTTCTGATAAAACCCTCAACCTTCTCTTTGTTCTTTGGATGTACTGAAGACTATTTCATCTATGTGTATGCTACAAATTGTGATTCTATGATTTCCAAAATAAAATGATAACTTTGGATATTTATCTCTACATTTTATTTTGACCTTCACACTGTGAACTAAGAAAGTTGGATCAAGAAAGATCAAATATTTTTTCTCTCTATAGTGGGAATGGAAAAAATTAAAAAAAATTAATTACCTGTGTTACAAATGATAGATGAAGGATATAATTTTAAATTCAACATAAAGGCACATTCTATCATAAGCAGTACCTTAACACATTTTATAGTGAATTCCACCTCTACACAAAAACCTTCCTGACATAGTTTTTAAAAAGTAAGTTTCAATCCATCTCCTTAGCCTCTTTCAGATCCCTGTGTCTGTTTCCTAGAATGCAAGCTTCTTGCAACCAGGGCCACTTTTGTATTTTGTACATTTTCGTATTCCCTTTGCATTGTATTCACAGTGTGTGGCACATAGATGATAAATAATTTGTTAAAGAAAAAAATGACCTTATATCACTAATCAAAATTAATCACTTTATGCTCTATATTCCCATTTCTTTGGTTATTTACCTCTCTTCTAAAAATTAATATTATGTGCTACTTTTTAATGATTTGAGCTCCTTGAGAATAGGGACACATCTCATTCGCTTTTGTGTGCCACTGCATTAGCCAGTGCCAAGTCCCACAGATGGAGTTATTAAATGTTAGCTGAAATGACAATAGAAGATGCAAAAAGCTGCTTCTATTGCTTTTCTGCAACAAAGACAGAATTATTTGACCAGACGTTGAGATGCTTAACTGCTCAAAGGCTGGATCTCAATCTCAAAACTTTGGGTTTATTCCAGGATCATATGAGTTACAAAGAAGAAAAAAAAAGAGAAAGGAATGCAAATTATTTCTGCCTGAAAGCATAATCTTACTGTAAAAGTCATATGAAAATTCCAGCAGCAAGTCATTGACAAATCACAAGCATTGCTGTCTGTTTTCCTAATCATGTATTTCAAACATTGTGTATTAGGAGACAAAGAAATGGTAAAATGACCTAATTCTGGTGTATGTTTTCAACTTCGGTAAAGTTGAGTAAACGATTAAACTGAGGAGCATAAAAATAGTTTAAATCCTTCTCCAACTTCACGGAACCAAAAAGGAAACTTGGCTTTCTCCTATAAGGTTTTCAATCTGGGACAGATAAAAACATAATGTTAATTTTTTAACAACTCAACACAATCAGAATCCATAAGAATGAATGTGATGTATTGGTGCAAGACCTACACAGCAGGTACAGGTACCCTGTGGTTTGCCTACTGCTGTTATCACATACTGACTTAAACCAATGGTGGCAGCTGGTTCTTTGCACTTCAGTTGAGGAGCAATGAGTATATCAGTTCTTTTCATATCAAATTTTCCACATTCTTTGAGAATAACCTAGAAAGGTAATAAGCAATGTCCTTTTTAACTTTCAAAGTAAAAAAATTACATTGCTTTTCAAAATAAACTGTGCTTATGTGGTAATAGACAGTGTGGGCTTTAAAACAGGATTAGCTGATTTCACAAATATAAATACAGGATTACTGAATAAATTTGAATATGAACAATGAAAAAGTATATTTTTCATGCAACATATACTAAAAATTATCTGTTTATCTGAAATTCACATTTACTTAGGAGTCCTGATTATATCTGGCAACCTTATCCTAAGTTCAAATTTCACCTTCACTACCAGCTACATTTTGCTAGTTATTTAACCTCTCTGAGCCTGGAAAATTAGAGTGAACATATCTATATCTTTCATGGGCTTTTTTGCTCTATTATTTTACTGTTGTAAAACACATATAATATAAATTGTACTGTCTTAACCATTTTTAGGTGTACAGTTTAGTGACATTAAGTATATTTATACTGTTGTGGAACCATCAATACCATCCATCTCCAAAACTCTCTTCCTTCTTGCAAAACTGAAACTCTATACTCATTGAACAATAAATATCCATTTTTCCCTTACACACAACCCCTGGCAACTTGCATTCTACTTTATATCACTATGATTTTGACTACTCTCAGTAACTCACATAAGTGGTATCATACAGTATTTGTCTTTTCGTGACTTGCTTATTTCACTTAGCATAATGTCTTCAAGCTGCATCCACCATTCATCTGTTGCTGGGCACTTGGGTTGCTTCTACATTTTAGCTATGAGTAATGCTATGAAGATGGTTGTACAAACACCTCTTCAAGAGCCTGCTTTCAATTCTTTTAAGTATATACTCAGAGGTGGAACTTCTAGATCATGTGATAATTCTATTTTAAAGGTTTTGGGAGACCACCATACACGTTTCCACAGCAGTTGTACCATTTTACATTCCCATCAACAATGAACAAGGATTCCAATTTTTCCATGTCTTTGCCGACCTATATTATTTTCTGTTATTTTGATAGTGGCCATCCTAATGGGTGTGAGGTAGTATTTCATAGTAGTTTTGGTTTACATTTCCCTAATGATTAGTGAGGTTGAGCATATTTTCATGTACTTATTGAGATTGGTAAGTCTTATTTTGGAGAAATAAATATTCAAATCCTTTGCCCATTTTTTAATTGGGTTGATTTTGTTATTGAGTTTTAGAATTTCTGTACATCTCCTGATATTAATTCCTTATCAGATATATGATTTGCAAATATTTTCTCCCATTTCGTGTATCAAGGGTAATGCTGGCCTCACAAAATGACTTCAGCAGTGTTCTCTAATTTTTTGGAGAAGCTTGAGAAGGATTTCTGTTAGTTTCTCTTTAAATGATTGGTAGAATTGACCCATGAAGCCATCAGGTCCAGGGCTTTTGTTTGTCAGAAGATATTTTATTACTGATTCAATCTCTTTACTAATTATAGTTTTATTCAGATTTTCTACTTGTTCATAGTTTTGCCTTGGTAGTCTTCATGTTTCTAGGAATTTGGCCACTTTATGTTATCTAATTTGTTGGCATACAATTAGTCATCGTATTCGCTTACAATTCTTTTTATTTTTGTAGAATTGGTAAAAATGTCTTACTTTAATTTCTGATTTTAGTAATTGAGTGGTTTTTTTCTTAGTTCATCTAGCTAATGGTTAGTCAATTTTATTGATTTTTTTTAGGAACAACTTTTTGTTTCATTGATTTTGTCTGTTATTTTCTATTCTCTATTTTTGAAATTTCACTCTAATCTTTTTCTTCTTTCAACTAGCTTTGGATTTAATTTTGGTGTGTGTGGGGACCAAATTCTATCAATTTTTGCTTTATATATTTGACAGTCTGCTTTTAGGCATGTAAACGTTTACATGTGTTATATCCCCTTGCGGTACTAAAACTTTTGTTTATATATACATATTAAGTTTTTGTCTCTCGTAACATTTTTGTATTTAAAGTGATTTTGTCTTATATTAAGATAGGCAGGTCTGATCTCTTTTGGTTACTATCTGCTAATAATTTTATTAAGGATCCGGTGTATGTAACGAGTCACTTTGCTCTTGCTACTTTCGAAATTCTTTGTTTTTGTCTTTCAACAGTTTGACTACAAGGTATCTCAGTGTCAGTCTCCTTCAGTTTATTCTACTTAGTTTGTTGAGCTCCTTGGAAATTAACATTTATGTCTTTAATCAATTTGGGGAAGTTTTTAGTTATTATTTCTTTAAATATTCTCTCTGCTCATTTCTCTCTTCTTCTGGAGCACCAACAATGTGTATGCTGCTCCACGCAATGGTGTCACACAAGTTCCTCAGGCTGTAATAGTTTTTTTCCCAAGCTTTTTTCTTTCTGTTTTTTCAAACAATAATTCCCACTGTCCTACCTTCAAGTTCACTGATTCTTTCTTCTGCCTGCTCAAATTTGTCTTGGAATTCCTACAGTACATTTTTCATATCAGTTATTTAACTTTTCTGTTTCAGAATTTCTTTTTAGTTTATTCTTAGATTGTCCATCTCTTTATTGATATTCCTATTGTGTTTACACATCATTTTCTTTACTTTCTCCACAGCTCATTTTAGCTCTTTGAGCATCTTTAAGACAGTTGTTTTAAAGTCTTTGTCTAAGAGATCTGTTATCACATTTTTTTCAGGGATTATTTCTGTTGGTTTATTTTTTTTTTCCTTTGAATGAAACATACTTTCTGTTTCTTTGTATGCCTTGCAATTGTTGTTGAACACTGGGCATTTGAGCTAATAGTCGTAACTCTGAGAATCAAATACTACCCTGTTCTAGAGTTTTCTGTTTTTTTGTTTTTATGTTTGGTTTGGTTTGGTTTGGTTTTGAGAGGGGTCCTCACTCTGTCACACAGGCTGGAGTGCAGTGGCATGATCATGCCTAACTGCAACCTCTGCCTCCCAGGCTCAAGCAATCCTCACACCTCAGCCTCCTGAGTAGCTAGGACCACAGGCACACGCCACCACACCCAGCTGATTTTTGTATTTTTAGTCAAGACAGGGTTTTGTCATGTTGCCCAGTCTAGTCTTGAACTCCTAAGCTCAAGCTATCAGTCACCTAGGTGTTCCAAGGTGCCAGGATAACAGGTGTGAGCCACAGCACTCTGGCTTTTGTTTTCATTTTTGATTATTGTAGGCTTTCTCTATGCTAAGGGTCAACTGACATAAAAAAGTAAGATCTTCTTAGGTCTTTTCTGAGTTTGTTTCTTCCCCTGAGCATGCGTGATGACTTTCTAATTTCCCTCATATATGCAGTTGCTCTTGAGTTTCCGATATTAAATGTCTTACTTCTAAAATGGCAAAAAAGATACAAATAAAGGGGAAGGAGATGCTGCTAATTTAAATCCCCTGGAAGTCACTTCACCAAAGGGAGAGCGACAGTAGTAATGGTTACATCTTTGTCTTCATCTTTGTGATCATAAGCAACAATAAGTGATCAGAACACAGATCCCCAGTATTTGGAACATAAGGTCCTCTTTGTCCACCCTGATTCCCACAGGCTATGTGTAAACTGATCTAGGAACATGTGCATGGCTTCTACTGTGCTAAGAACTATAATTGACCAAAAGTAACTTCAATTTACCTTCCAAGTCCTCCTCTGGAGGATACAAGCTATTAATAGACTCTAGATTTCTGAAATGTTTATGTCGGACAGACTCTGCCAGTGCAATTGTTACCTAGGAGGGGAGACAGATTTCTGGTATTTCCTACTCCACCATCTTCCCAGAATTGCGTTTTTGAAATAATTGAGACATTACTATGTTTCCTGGTACAGATGTCAGATCCAAAGTAAACCTAAACATACCTCTTAATATAAGCCCATATTATCAGTCAAGATAAAGTTAAGTACATATTATGCTGACAATGCCCAAATATAAATTTATAATAAAAATAGTTTATTTTTCATATATGTGGCATTGTTTGGGATTCTATGCAAAGGCTCAATAATCCAGGTTGCCTGGGTCTTGAAGCCCTAAAATTTCAGCATGAGACATTCTCTGTAATTATCAGGCACAAATGAGAAAAACATAAAAGTTATCTCAATAAATACTTCAGCCTGGAAGTGATATACTTCACTTTTCCATACAACCTATAGACAAAACCCATCATATAGCCCTGTCTAGCTACAAGGGGATGGCAAAATATAATCTTATATACCTGAAAGGAGAAAAGAACCAGATGTGGGTAATCACTACAGGTTTTTACCACAATATTTATTATGACAACTAGAAACAATAATAGAATCTTCAAGTTAGGTAAGTGCTCAGTGGTCTTACCATTTTCCTGACATAGAAATCTCTTCCAAGATGTCACCAGTGCGTTAATTATCCTTTGTTCAAATGCCTCTACTCCCATGGAGTTCACAGCCTCATATTTAAATATTTTCTTCTTTGCTGAACTAAAATCTGCCTTCTGATAATTCATAAGATATGCTTCACCCTGTGACTGTCACTTTCAATGTTTGCACTTTATTAAGAAAAACAACTATAGAAAATAAGGTGCAAATTAAGAAGACATTTATTTTTAAAATGAAGAAAAAACAAATACTTGATAAAAGAATAGATCACTTTTAAGAGCTAAGAATGCTTAGGAAAAGTCACGATATATAATCAGTCAATTTCTTGTAATTTTTTAGGACTACAAATTATTTTTCAGAAGATGCGAATGCATGTGCAATAGGGCTTATTGTCTTTTTGCTTTTTGTTTTTATTGTTGTGTAATGTAACATCTTCCTTTTGAAAAAATAAGTTTTATGCAGAAAATTTCTAACTAAAAAAAAGAAGAAAGTTTAATAGCTTTGGTAAATGTTAAGCTTCCCCTTCTTAATCTATTAGCCAGATACAAGTATTTTGTGTAAAGTATTGTATTTCAAAAAAAAATGATAAACTGTGATGATGGCAATGACTAATGTTTAAAGACCTAATATTTTAAATTCCAGGATTAAAATAATAATGGGAACATCTAATATATGCCTTCCATGAACACAGAACATAAAGTATTTTTTAACTGGATGATTATGCTTCACCTATTCAAAGTAACAGTTTGTCTCCCATTTGATCTTTCCTATTGATTAATATCTGGGTTTAATTTTCTCTTTCATCGGGTTCCTATTTTGTTTGTTTAAATTTTTCATGCATCTTGGCAGAATATCATTGAACATTTCAGAAAGAATATACAGCTCTATTTTTATTGACCTACTTATATAGAAAACTATTTTCTGTATAAGAAAATAGTTTAATGGTTGAGCTCATTTCAAAAAAGAGCCAGCTGTGGTGGCTCACACCTGTAATCCCAGCACTTTGGGAGGCCAAGGCGGGCAGATGACTTGAGGTCAAGAGTTCAAGTCCAGCCTAGCCAACATGGTGAAACACTGTCTCTACTAAAAATTCAAAAATTTGCTGGGAGTGGTGGTTGGTATCTGTAATCCCAGCTACTCAGAAGTCTGAGGCAGGAGAATCACTTGAACCTGGGAGGTGGAGGTTCCAGGGAGGCAAGATAGCACTACTGTACTTCAGCCTGGGTGACAAAGCAAAACTCTGTCTCAGATATATGTGTGTGTGTGTGTATATATATATATGTACATATATATCTCAAATATATGTGTGTATGTGTGTGTATATATATATGTACATATATGTGTGTGTGTGTGTATATATATATATTATGTACATATATATGTATACATATATACACACACACACACACACACACACATATATATATATGGGAAAAGATTTCATAATGACCACTGACTAAAAGGAAACTCAAATAGCACCTAAAATATTACAACAGAATTAGACAAGGAGTTTGATATTAAGTATCATAGGCTACTTTGTCTATAATTGTTAATACAAGATGTTAACACAGCTCAAAAATGAAATATATATTGTATGAACCAATTTATCACCTCCTTAGACATGATTGACTGCTTTTAGTAATTATCTCTCTGCCCCTCCACCCCTCCTTTAGTAATTCTGTTTATTTTAAATGACATAATAACACAACCACAGTAGTTGTAATGTTGTGGAAATAGTGCTGGAAATGGGACTAAGAAAACCCGTTCAGTCTCAACCTGCTCCTGTACTGGTACACAAATTTCAGCAAATCATTTTAGTTTTTTGAACCTTCATGAATAAGGATATCTACCTTATAGAATTGTATGAGGATGAAATAGAGATGTGTTGAAATTTGTTCCAGTGCTGTCAATACTTCTTGAGTTCCCTTCCCTTTTTGATGTCCACGGAGATAAAAGGTCTTACAAAAAGCTCGAATTATGAAACAAGCAAAAGTCAAATACAAAAATTGAAAAATAAAAATCCCTAAGTCTGGCCAGGCGCAGTGGCTCACATCTGTAATCCCAGCACTTTGGGAGGCTGAGAAGGGCGGATCACAAAGTCAGGAGATTGAGACCACCCAAGCCTACATAGTGAAACCCTATCTCTACTAAAAATATAAAAATTAGCTGGGTGTGGTGGTGGGTGCCTGTAATCCCAGCTACTCAGGAGACCGAGGCAGGAGAATTGCTTGAACTGGGGAAGTAGAGGTTGCAGTGAGCCGAGATCGTGCCACTGCCCTCCAGCCTGTTTACAGAGTGAGACTCCGTCTAAAAAAAAAAAAAAAAGGAAAAAATTAATAAAATGAAATAAAATAAAAATCCATAAGTCTTTGAAACATATAAATATAGAATAAGTATTGCTAATGGGTAATTTTCTAATTAAAAAAAAAAAGACCTTTTTCCCTACAGAGTTTATATCAGTGCATTTTTACAATTATACCTAAGAATTTTTATATACATTTTACAAAGTTAAGAAATCGCTGTTGGAAAAACATTTTGTGGACCTCAAGAAATTCTGGATGCTGTGGGTAATAGATGTGAATAAACAGGCACACCAACACCAACATTTAGAATGAGGAGCATGCCAGGCTATGGTATCAATGGCCTCACTTTCTCAATATGACCCATAAGAATACCAACACACATTTTTCTGCCACTTTTCTGGATGGATATACAATTCTGCATGAAGACCACTGCTTACAACCCACTTCCTCCTACTGAACATTCTAGGTCCCTGGGCTTCCTGTTTAGTGGAGGGTTACTAAGAGATGTTAATTGACAATTAAGTGCAGAAATTAATTTATATTACTAATTATATAACCCTGTAGCCCTGTTCTGTGACTCTACAATGAAATGGTAGGGTGATATAGCACCCCCAAATCAAAGCCTAAAGTCATCAAACTTACACAGTTAAAGACACAACTTATTTTAATTATCTGCTTAATTTAAATTTAAGTGATATTTGTTAACCATACAGAGTCCATGGGGTAACAGTGGTTGGCAGTCCCTTCTCTAGTCTATCATCTCGTGCCTGAGCAAGGTTACTGCACTTGGACCCTCATCCTCCTGGCTTGGCTTCCACAGTCACCTTACAGCGACCCTCCACACCACTCTCACGCTGCCCTCTATCCCTCTTCCAGAACCTCAGTGCTACCAACTTCATTCCCCCCTCTTGTGATGTAATGTCTAACATCCAGTCTCCCAGCAGATTATCAGAGGGCTTGGGAAGGAAACAGAGGTAAACTTTGGGTCTGATGAAGAAGTAGAAGGGGTCAGGAAGTTTCCACCATTGTTTGTCTTCTGCAAGGTTATGTAAAAAGTGAAGAGACATCCTTAAAGTGAGTATTGACCAAATGTAGTTGTCTCTTCAGACTTCCTATGGTTTAAAAAAAAAATGAAAAGAAAAGAAGCTCTGTTTTCTTGCCTAAATTTGAGGTATACTACCAAAGGCTCCTTAGGTAATGGGGCCTTTACAGTTCCAGGGTAAATAATATATGGTGTGTGCATGCATGTATGTCTCTCTCTCTCTCTCTCTCTCTCTCTCTCTCTCTGTGTGTGTGTGTGTGTGTGTGTGTGTGTAAAGAGAGAGAGGAAGAAAAGGGAGGAGTGATAACCCTTCTAAACATATCAAAATCCTTGAGAAGAATAGCAGTCATCTTAACAAACTAAGTCCCTTATTGCTGGTAATGATTTTCATGTGTCTCTCCAGATCCCCTAATTTTAACTTAAATGTCTCACCTCCTCCTCTATACTCTGGAAAATTATAATATGCTGATTCAATTTTTAAAAAGTTATTTGAAATATAGCCAAACTCATTTGATCTTCCTCAATTCATCACAGCATATGGGTTTCATCTCATTTTATTAGTAAATTTGACACTGATTATGATAAATCCATCCAGAGCCACACTTCTCCATCTGCAAATTTCAAGGTTTAATTTTAAACTTTTTGAGGTAAGAGATTTTTAAAATATTTTCAACTTGTAGCATTTCAAAGACCTTATTTCTAAATGTTTCAATATGATCATTCTTATACATGAGATTTTATACTTCTATATCAGATATAAAAAGATTTAGATTATTTAGGCTTTCAGTTAATTGTCTTTATATGTGAAGCTACTTTTATGAGCAAAACAAAGGGGAAGTGAGATAGTTGGAATCCTGTCTTCTGGAGGACAGACCAACCTACTTCTTGCCTCTAAACGAAGTAGACTTTACCCTTGAAACTTTCCCCATCATCTGCTCTTGCATGTACTGTTTCCTTTTATCATTAAGTTCTCCTGAGCTTCGCTTCTCTCTCTCTCTCTCTCTCTCTCTCTGTTTGAATGTTTCTCTGACATTACCCAAAGATAACTGCTTTTTTTCTTCTGGTCTCAGAATTATTTGATGTCCTTTAGTAGTAAGGTCAGTTTCCACAAATGCCCAATTAAAAACAAAATTCTCCTTCAAATAGGCAAGTGGAGGAGCAGTTGAATTCAAAATGCCTAGAGTCTCCTTTTATTAGTGAAGATTCTTCCAAAAGATAACAGAGAAGTCAGGCCAATGGTTCCAATACAATGACACAATACTTTGTAAATCTTTTAATGCTTTTCATTGCATTATTTGTGAATAGGGACCAGCAGTTTTCCTAAATAGGATGTGTGTTTTTGCCAACATTAAGTCCCATAGGTCTCTGGGTTTCCTGTTGAGTGGAGGGTTACTAAGAGATAGTACTTGATTTCTCATAGTTGGAAATTTCCCTGGTTTCTCTAGCCCATGTAATTCTTCAAAATGCGATAAGGTAGATCAAGGCCTGAATTTTACCTGTGCTTTTGATTAGGCTTTGGTTTGTTTTATCAATTGCTGAAGTTCTTGTCTCTTCCTGTGCTGTTTCCACAGTGCAGGCAGTTATCATGATATCCTTCATGCAGTGTACTACCCTTGCCCTGAATGATATTAGAAACACATGGTATCCATTCCCATTGTGCTTTCAGGTCATAGCAATACAAGCACAGAATATTACCTTGGCACCATAGAAGCTCTACAATCCCCAAGCATCAATAGTACATTTTCTTCAAACATTAGCATCCTCAACCCCTGGCAGGAAAAAACAGATTATGCATCAATCTATAATAATCTTACTCTTCAACAAAATTCTATTTTTTGTGTTCATTATTAGGAGTATTGGCGGACATATTTTGGTGGTCATAATTCTGCCTGCCCAGTTAGATGTAAGCTCAGTGAGGAAAGGGATGTATTACTACTCTTTTTTAAGATGGAAAGAGTGACCAGTATACGAGAAATTTTACCCATTAGATGTGTGTGAGGCTATAGAGAGCTTTGATCATGCCACTGCTCTCCAGGCTGGGCAACAGAGTGAGACCCTGTCTCAAAGAAAACATTAAAAAGATATGTCCACTAATTTAAAACTTCTGTCGGGCCACTCTTTTAATAAATTTTTAAAATTATTTTATAAAATTTTAGTGGGTCCAAAGTACATGTACGTATTTATGGAGTACATGAGGCATTTTGATATAGGCATGCAACACGAAATAAGCACATCATGGAGAATGGGGTATTCATCCCCTCAAGCATTTATCCTTTCAGTTACAAGCAATCCAATTATACTTAAGTTATTTAAAAATATATAGTTATGATTGACTATAGTCACCCTAGTGTGCTATGGAATGTGTCTTAATCATTCTTGCTATGTTTTTTGATACCTTTTTTTTTCTGTACCTATTCACTATTTCCACCTCCCTACTCCCCTCAGACCCCCACTACCCTTCCCAGCCTCTGGTAACCATCCTCTACTCCTCATGTCCATGAGTTCCATTATTTTGATTTTTAGATCCCACAAATAAGTGGGAATAGGTGATGTTTGTCTTTCTGTGACTGGCTTATTTCACTTAACATAAAGTCTGGTTCCATCCATGTTGTTGCATATGACTGGATCTCATTTTTTTCTTTTGCTGCATTGTGTATATGAACCACATTTTCTTTAACCATTCATCTGTTAATGAACACTTGGGTTGCTTCCAAATTTTAGCTATTGTAAACAGTACTGCAATAAACATAGGAGTGCAGATATCTCTTTGATATATTGATTTCCTTTCTTTTGGGTATTTGTCTAGATATATCTAGCAGTGGGACTGCTGGATCATATGCTAGCTCAATTTTTAGTTTTTTGAGGGAATTCCAAACTGTGCTCCATAGTGGTTGTGCTAATTTACATTACTACCAACAGCGTCTGAGGGTTTCCTTTTCTTCACATCATTGCCAACATTTCTTATTTCCTGACTTTTGGACATAAGCCATTTTAATTGAGGTGAAATGACATCTCACAGTAGTTTTGATATGCATTTCTCTAGCGATCAATAATGCTGGGTATCTTTTCATAAGTCTGTTTGCCATTTGTATGTCTTCTTTTGATAAATGTCTGCTCAAATCTTTTCCCCACTTTTGATTGGATTATTACATTTTTTAGAGTTTTTTGAACTCCTTATATATTCTGGTTATTAATCCCTTGTCAAATGGGTAGTTCGCAAATATCTTATCTCATTCGGTGGGTTGTCTCCTCACTTCATTGATGGTATTCTTTGCTGTGCAGAAGATTTTTTTTTTAACTTGATGTGATCCCATTTGTCCATTTTAGCTTTAGTTACCTGTGTTTGTGTGGTATTGCTCAAGAAATCTTTGCCTGCACCAATGTCTTGAAGATTTTCCTCAATGTTTCCTCATTGAAGTTTCATAGTTTGAGGTCTCAGATTTAAATCCTTAATCCATTTTTGATTTGATTTTTGTATATGGCAAGAGATAGGGGTCTAGTTTCATTATTTTGCATATGGATATATAGTTTTGCCCACACCATTTATTAAAGAGACTGTCTTTTCCCCAGTGTAGGTACTTGGCATCTTTGTGAAAAATGAGTTTACTGTAGGTGTGTGAATTTGGTTTTGGGTTCTCCTGTTCTATTGTTCTATGTATCTGTTTTTATGCCAGTACCATGCTGTTTTGGCTACTATCACTCTGTAGTATAATTTGAAGTACTGTAACATGATTCCTCTACTTTTGTTATTTTTGCTTGGGGTAGCTTTGCCTCTTCAAGGTTTGGTGGTACCATATAAATTTTAGGATTTTTTTTTCTATTTCCGTGAAGAATGTCTTTGGTATTTTGATAGGAATTGCATTGGGATATGTAGACTGCTTTATGTAGTATGGACATTTTAACAATCTTGATTCTTCCAACCCATGAAAATGGAATATTTTTCCATTATTTGGTGTCTTCTTCAATTTCCTTCATCAGTGTTTTATGGTTTTCATTGTAGAGATCTTTCACTTCATTGGTTAATTTCTAGGTATTTCATTTTATGTGTGGCTATTGTAAATGGGATTACATTAATTTCTCTTACACATTTTTTACTGTTGGCACATAGAAATATTACTGATTTTGGTATGTTGATTTTGTATTCTGCAACTTTACTTAACTTGTTTGTCAGCTCGAATAGTTTTTTGGTGGAGTCTTTAGGCTTTTTCCAAATATAAGATCATATCATCAGCAAACAAGGATAATTTGACTTCTTCATTTCCAATTTAAATGTTCTTTATATCTTTCTCTTGTCTGATTGCTCTAGCTATGCACTATGTTGAATAACAGTGGTGACAGTGGGCATCCTTGTCATGTTTAGATGTTAGAGGAAAGGTTTTCAGTTTTCCCCCATTTATTGTAATACTAGCTGTGGGTCTGTTGTGTATAACTTTTATTATGCTGAGGTATGTTTCTTCTATATCAGTTTTCTGAGCGTTTTATCATGAAGAGATACTGAATTTCATCAAATGTTTTCAGCATCAATTGAAATAATCATATATTTTTACCCTTCATTCTGTTGATATATCACATGAAATGATTTGTGTATATTAAACCATCCTCACCTACCAGAGTTAAACCCCACTTGGTCATGAGGAATGATCTTTCTAATGTATTGTTGAATTCAGTTTGCTTGTATTTTGTTGAGGAATTTTTTTAATAAATATTCATCAGTTATATTGGCCTGTAGGTTTTTTTTTTTTTTTTTAAATGTGTCTTTGGTATTAGTGTTACAGTAATACTGGCCTCATAGAATGAATTTGGAAGCATTTCCTCCTCTTTTATTTTTTAGAATAGTTTGAAGATGATTGGTATTAGTTCTTCTTTAAATGCTTATAGAATTCAGCAGTGAAGCCATCATGTTCCAGGCTTTTCTTTCCTTTTCTTTTTCTTTCTTTTTTTTTTTTTTTTGAGACAGAGTCTCATTCTGTCATTTAGGTTGGAGTGCAGTGGAGCAATCTCAGTTCGCTGCAACCTCCACTTCCCAAGTTCAAGTGATTCTCATACCTCAGCCTCCCAAGTAGCTGGGATTACAGAGACATTACACCTCAGCCTCCCAAAGTGCTGGTATTACAGGCATGAGATACCACACCTGGCCAGTCTTGGGTTTTTCTTTACTAGACTACTTTTTATTATGGATTCAATCTCATTACTTGCTATTGGTCTGTTCAGGTTTTGGATTTCTTCATGGTTCAATCTTGGTAGGTTGTATGAATGTAAAATTTTGTTCATTTCCTCAAGATTTCCAATTTATTGGCACATAGTTGCTCATAGTAATCACTAATAGTTTGAATTTCTGCAGTATTCTTGTAATGTCTCCTTTTTCATTTCTGATTTTAAGTATTTGGTACTTTTTTTCTTAGTCTGGCTAATGGTTTGTCAATTTTGTTTAACTTCTTAAAAAATCAACTTTTGTTTCATTGATCTTTTGTGTTTTTTTCATTTTAATTTCATTTATTTCTGCTTTGATTTTTATTTTTTTTCTTCTACTAATTTTGGGTTTGATTTGCTCTTGCTTTTCTAGTTAAGATGTATCACTAGATTTCTTATTTGTCATTTTTCCTTGTTTATGATGTTGGCACTCATAACTATAAACTTCCCTCTGAGTAATACTTTTACTATATCCCATAGGCTTTGGTATGTTGTATTTTTATCATTTGTTTCAAGAAATCTTTCAATTTGTAAAAAAAAAAAAACATGAATCCTCCATCTGCAACATTAATCAATATACAGTGATAATTTATAATCAATTTATAATTGATAATATTTATAATTATTATGTTGCTTATTTTGGAGCCTTCCAAATAACAATGGTTTGCAGTGGAACAGAGACTTCTAGCTGAACATTAAACATATTTCCTCTTTTTCCTTTGCATGTAGCTAGATTACATTAATCAACTTCCCTTATACTAGTGTGGGATTAACTAAGTTTAGCCAATGGAATTTTGTAGGAAGTGATGTAGTCCTTTACAAAGTCTGGCTTATACAAAAATCTGCCTCATAATAATATTCTATACTCCTTCACCACCTTTTTTTTTTTTTTTTTTGACATGTGGTCTCACTCTGTCACTCAAGCTAGAGAGCAGTGGTGCAATCATAGCTCACTGCAACCTCAAACTCCTAGGCTCAAGCATCTTTCCTCCTCAGCCTCTTTTGTAGCTGAGTCTACAGGCAAGCACCAACATGCCCAACTAACTTCTTCGCTATCTTGATGCCAGTGTGCACGGTGGTATTTGAAGGCAAGTGCTGAGGGAATGTACCCAGAATGTAAGAAATATGAGTCCTTTCTCTTAGATAAGAACTACTATGATTAGAAATACCCATTTTAGATTCCACATGAGGAAAAAATTGACAACTATGATAAACTACTGAGTATCTAAAATTTGTCTACAACTGTAACTATAGCTGGTAGTGAGATATCCATGCCTTTTGCCCAAAGGATATGTTGAAAGAAGACGAAGAAGAAATACCACCACTCAATCTCAACCTCACCTCATATATGATACCAGACAAGCATAACACAGAAGCTATAGGGCTCTTTCAGTTTTTGTTTTGTTTTTGTTTTTACAGATAGGGTCTGACTGACACCCAGGCTGAAGTGCAGTATGTCGTCATAGTTCACTGCAGCATCAATCTCCCAGGCTCAAGCAATCCTCCCACCTCAGCCTCCCAAGTAGCTGGGACTACAGTTGTGTGACACCATGCCCATCTAATTTTTATTTTTTGTAGAAATGAGGTCTCCCTATATTGCCCAGACTGGTCTTAAACTTTTTACTTCAAGTGATCATTCCACTTTAGCCTCCCAAAGTGCTGAGATTATAGGTATGAGCCAAAATGTCTGGCCTCCTTCCTGTCTTTAAGTAAGGCAATATCTTAAAAAAAAAAAAAAAAAAGGCCTTATTACCCATTTTACATGCGCATCAAATTAAATACAGAAGTTAAATTCCAGAGTCTAATTAAGATAATTTATAAAGGAGTCATTTTCCAAAATTATATATATTTATATACATATACAAAAATTATATAACTATGATATGTAATTTACATATAATTATAATATTATGTCACATTATATGTATTCTATATTATATAATATATATGTATTATAGATACTATTATAGTCATATACACATTACATCCCATGCCTTGCATTTTTCAAATAAGAAAACATTGTTCAATATTTGCTCTGTATAAAGTGACACTTTTTTTTTACTAAAGAATGCTATGACTTGCTAAATATTTTTTTTTAGTGAAAACTATCACTATCCCTATGCCATATTTTATGAACATTATAATAGAAGTTAAGGCAGAATTAGTGTCAATATTATTGATATAGATATATAGGTTTGACATTTGTGCTTCATGATTTCAAAACATAGTTTAAAAAATAAAAACAGCCAATTTGCTCATAATACAGATACAAACTGTGTGTATACACATCCATATATTATGTATTCTATATATCTATTTAACTATTTTATAAGCACTTGAAGTATAGTGGATATGCCTCATATCTTTTCCAAAGCATTGGCCCCTGCTCACCCCCTTGTACATAGTACATTCTAAATAATAGGATGATGCCATGATGATGACTATAGAGATATGTTGAGAAATGCTGAAATGATTGAAATGTTATCTTTCACTAGTATCACAATGTAGACTTAATCTTTGGTAATAAGCACAATAATCGTTATGTGCAACAAATGTACTTCTCAATTCCACTCCGAACACAGATGTTTCTGATTATTTTGACTGTGACACCTCACAGGCATGTAATTTAGAAATTTCTCATAGGGAAGTCTTACTAGGACATTTACTAAAACAATCAGAATATAAGTCATTAGTAAGAGAAATATTTTAAATGATTCAATCTTAATTTAGCAAGAGAGAATTTCGCTGAACAGAAATCAGGTTATTGTTAACTGACCCTGCACCAGTATTTGCAATGTTTTGTTGAGTTTTGAAAGCTCAGTTAAGAAACAATTAGCAGTTTATCAGCAACTATGTTATCTGAGACTTCAACTACAAAACATTCTGCCCTAAAATAAAAATGTTCTTTGACTGAACCTCTGCTCAGTGACACAAAAACGCAGATCTTACATTCTACCTCTTTGCTTTCACTTAATTTAAGCTTCTCCATGGGGTAAAAACACATGACTGGTCTAGCAGATGACTTTGAGTTGTCTTAATGCCTGTGGAATTCTAACGATTAATCTGAGTTTAGTACAATGAAGGGTATAACTTAAGAGCATGTAATCCAGTTGGACAATTAATACATTCAGTATTATTTGCTACAAATGATCACTAAATATATTAATATTCATTAGCAATTTTCCTAGAAAAATGCAGATGCTCTTAAAACTCTTTTTCTCAATTTAATCTAAAGTCCTAATCTTTAGACTTTTATTAATTATCTTATAAATTAAAAATTTTAAAATTTTTAGAAAATGGGATAAGGGGATCAGTCATTTTGTCTGAGACACAATCTTAGCATTAACTATGAATGTATGTCATGCACACCAATGGTGGCTACTAATCAGTATTATTACGCTGCCAATGTGTATATTTCTGAACAGCCCAAATCTCAATTCTCTATCAAGTGTTCTTCCATGTGTTTATTTCCTGTTATCTTCATAGATATTTCTTTGGTTAAAAAGTGCACAAATATTAAGAGATACTTTACTGCAAAGAAGTTAAGGGAGTAATAAATGACAGAATTAGGAACCAAGGAGTCCACTGTAGGTGGAGTGGTTAGGCAAGACCTCCCTGAAGGGGTAATATTGGAACATGAACCTGTATGAAGTGACAGAGCAAGTCATGCAAAGACCTCAAGAAATGGCAGAGGGAATAGTAAGTGTGAAGCACTGGACTGGTAATGAGTTTGCTGTTGAGCAAACAGGTAGCAGGGAGGGCTGTGGGGGGGTTGGTAGGAGGTTATCAGATCACACAGGCTCTTTCTGTAAGGATTGGGTTTATTCTAGGTGGGCTAAGAAGTGGTTGAAAGGTTTTCACATGAGCATTAGCAATCAGATATCGGGAATCAAAAGCTCTCCCAAGATACTGAAAGGAGAGCAAACTCTAGCATGGTTAAGCATAGAAGGTAAAGGAATAAATTAGGCTATTGTCGCACTCCAGGTGACAGATAATCATGAACCGAAGTTGGAAACAATTAGACCAAGTGATAAATACAAGTTGTACAAAGGAGAAGAAACAATTACTTCTATGTGTGGATTTTTTTTTCCAAAGCAATGGGGTAATAATGATTCCATTTACTGAACCAGGAAAGACTGAGGAGCACATTTTACAAAGATCAGATAAACCTTAGATACTAAGTGGACTGAGTGGACAGTTAGATAACCTTAAGGTTGTGACTTATATTGCTATTGCTATTGGAGTTACTAACTTGGAATTTACCAGCTTGAGGATGAATTCCAGTACATGGATCAGATGAGCCAGAGTAACTGTTTCCAAAGGGGGATTCTCACAGCCTCTCAGCAAACATAAATCCATTAGGTTCCATAAAGAAAGTATCAGAATTTTATTTTTATATTTATATTTAATTAGTATTCTATGAGTTGACATTGATATCCTCACTTGATCCTTGTTAGTCATTTTTGCGTTGGACTGCACTCAGGTGTCCTGAGGTAACTATGGGAATTATACAACAAAGAAGTGTGATGCTCAAAGCCTCAGTATTTTTTTTTTTTTTTTTTTTTTTTGTCATAGTGTAACACACTGTAGTTTACCTATATCTGTACAGGTGAGTATACTTGAGTAGATAAAATAGTTTTAAAAATAGCTTTATAAAATAAACGTTTTATTTTGGAATAATTTACAGGAAAGTTGCAAAGTGTATATGGTTTCCACATATCCTTCACCTCAAATTTCCCTAATGTTAACACATATTACTTGGTACATCATTCAAAACTACTGAGAAACCAATATTGGTAAATTGCTACTAACTTTATTTAAGAGACAAAAATGATCATCTAGTTAGATTTGGCAAGAGGTCTAAATAAAAAAATCAAAACTACCAAAAAGAGTATCTGTACTTGTCTGCTCTGTGCTGTTATTTAATATAAAGGAATACCTGAGACTGGGTAATTTATAAAGAAAAGAGGTTTATTTGGGTGAGTAGTTCTGCAGGCTATACAAGTATGGCACCAACATCTGCTCAGCTTCTGGTGAGGCCTCAAGAAGCTTTTACTCTGGCAAATAGTGAAAGGGGAATAGGCATATTATGTGGTAAAAGAGAGAAGCAAGACAAAAAAAAAATGGCCAAGCGTGGTAGCTCATGCCTATAATCCCAGCACTTTGGGAGGCCTAGGAGGGAAGATTACCTGCAGTCAGTGGTTCAAGACCAGCTGGGCAAGATAGTGAGACCCCTGTCTCTACAAAAATAAATTAAACAAATAAATAAAGAGAGAGAGAGAAGGGAGCAAAAGAGAGCGGGATAGGTCCCAGACTCTTTTGAACAGTCAGATCTTTCGGCTCATTACCAAGGGGAGGGCACCAAGCCATTCATGGTGGATCTGTCCCCATGACCCACACACAGCTCCCCTCAGGCCCCGCTTTTGGCACTAGGGATCACATTTCAGCATGAGATTTGAAGGGAACAAAACAGCCAAACCATATCACTATCTAAATATTATATTTATTATTTTTGATAATTAACTTTGTGCTGAGTAGATTCAAAGTCTTGAGATATTGGTTGAGTGTTTAAACCCATGAGAATTAGAAAGGCATTTTAAAATTAAGCACCCAAAACTTGAAGACAAATGCTCACCATGTCTCAATGATACTTAAACCTATGTAACATTCAATCTAGAACATTACCAAATTTGCCAAAATTAATGTTTAGCAAAACCTTTTGGTATACTATAATATAGATGACATAAATTTAAATATACTAACACATAAAGATGCTATTGGTGTAAAAAATGAATTGCAGGCATTATAGCTTATTACTTTATAATTATTCTTTATAATAACTTTTAGAACCTGATGATAATCATATTTAGAAGATTTTGATGACCACAATCAGTAAAAGTGAATTTACATATACTAAAAACCTTACTGGCATCTTCTAAGTATTTTTAATATTTATTTAGCAGCTTTCTGACAAAAATTTGAAGAAAAGTCTTATTTTCAAAGTTAATCTGTTTGTTCTGAGACCATAATAGAAATAGAAAATCAAACCAATTTGAAGAATTTTCTTCTGTTCATTTTTTTTTTTTTTTTTTTTTTTTTTTGACAGAGTCTTGCTCTGTCACCTAGGCTGGAGTACAATAGCACAATCTCAGCTACAACCACCGCCTGCTGGGTTCAAGCGATTCTCCTGCCTTAGCCTCCAGAGTAGCTGGGATTACAGGCACACACCACCATGCCTGGCTAATTGTTATATTATTAGTAGAGACAGGGTTTCAGCATGTTGATTAGGCTGGTCTCAAACTCCTAACCTTGTGATCCGCCCACCTCGGCCTCCCAAAGTGCTAGATTAGAATACTTTCTAATATTCATGCCAATATAACAGAATTGTGCAATGTTAAAAATACTACATTATGAAAGAAAAAATACTATGCAAAGTTATAGTACTTAATATGAGTGTGTACACTTTTCAAGTGGAACTCCATGTATGATGTATAAACAGGACTAAAGTTACGGGGTTTTTTTTTTTTTTTTTGCATAGATACCAGAGAAAATACATTGAGTTGTATTTGAAAAAATAAATTGTGTAAAAACATATTTAATAGCATCCAACTAAGAACTACTAGTCTGGTGCAAAAGTAATTGTGGTTTTCAATAATACAAAAAAATATTTGAATAACGTTTCATTTTTATAGAAAATCTGCTTTTCATTAAATTCTGTTTATAATATATTGAATTACATAATACACTACTTAATAAGTATAATGATATAATTGTAATGAATTTTTAAGACCAAATTTAAAAATTATTAGAATATTTTCTCATTACATATAAAATATAACTTTAGTAAATTATATGCTTTTAAAACTTTCAGGAACATAAAAAATGCCATTATTTTTTCTAAAATCTAATGATTCATACTTTTAAGCAGCCTGGTATAGCCAACTAAGAAGTAAGATATCATTAGCTTAGTCCAGACTGTAACCAGATCTCTGCCTTCTGGACGTGTAAAGTGTGATGGAAAGTGCATGCTTTTCCCAGAAAAGGTATCAGTTTTGTACTTTAGAGCACCCTCCGTGAGGACTTCTTAGTTGCAACTTTGTAGGTAAAACAGGTTGTTTTGTAAATTATTTATCCTTTCCCAAGAGACCTCTACTTTCTCTCATGTACCTATTGCACAGGTTCTTACCTACTATTTTGTAATATAATAATAGGCAAAACTTGGTGCTAAAACATAGGCCACATTATAAGGCAATGTATTGGAATTTTAACAAAATATTCTGCGACAGGTCAGCATCTATAAAAGTTATAAATGTTTATATCTTTTAAGCCATCCCACATAATAGGCTTCATGCTTTACTTACATGAGGCTCACAATATATTTCCATCGGCTCTTGTTATTGGTTAAATAGAAATAAGAAACACTTTTGAAAATCTATACCCATTTGACAAGAATATAACTCAATGAGGAAATTTTAAAATAAATAGATCTATTTGGAATAAACACACCTCTTTCTGGCTATTAATCTCCTTCAGCTATCAAATATAGTTTTGGATATTTGTCTGGTGATCAGTGGGGTAAATTGCATCTTTTTTTTTTGTTTTTTACACAAGTGTAGGTAACAAAAGCAGCCATAAATTCTTAATATGAATATTAAGTTTGGTGATTTGAGATCACATTTTAATGATAACAGGTCCACTTGCTAAAGATATTGGTATATTCCTTGGCCATAAGCTCCTGGAAATAGAGCCAGATTGTAATAAAATAATACATTATTTTTTCACTATTCTAATAAAATCCAGGCCCAGGATGTTGACCACATGCATTTAGGTCCTGCAAGTCAGTAAGACAGGTTGAATTGTTCACAATATACTTGGGTGTTCTTCCTCTCCTACAGAAGATAATTAAACAATACTTCAGAGTTCTAGCAGCAAAGAAAAAAAAATAATCTCTCTAAGGACCCATGGCCAATCAATTATATTTTAAGATATAGGATAGTGATTAGAAAAAGGAAATTTATATGTATCCAAATCGTATGTCACTTAAATCCCAGACAGGGATTATAAGTATAACTTCGATATCCGCTTTTAAATAAGCTGATTTTTAACCATAGCATTCTTTAAGAGGCTTTTTTTTTCTTTAGATCAGGTACCCCTGAGAGCCCAGGCTGGAGTGCAATGGCATGATCTTGTCTCACTGCAACCTCTACCTCCTGGGTTTAAGCAATTCTCCTGCCCCAGCCTCCCAAGCAGCTGGAATTACAAGCATCAGTCACCATACCCGGCTCATTTTTGTATTTTTAGTAGAGACCACATTTCACCATATTGGCCAGACTGGTCTTGAACTCCTGACCTCAAGTGATCTGCCCACCTTGGCCTCCCTGAGTGCTGGGATTACAGGCATGAGCCACCACACCTGGCCAAGAGACTCCTTTTAAATCCATTGTTACCTGACTTTAGCCATGCCAAGTGGCCAATATATCTGGCTTTTTAACTTTACAAAATGTAACTTCACGAGTAAAAACCAATAGTCATCAACTAAGGATATGACTTAAGTTCGAGTATACGAGGTATTTTCAAAGAGGTGGTAAGCAGCTTTTATAAAATCTAGAATCTTTAAAGGTAGCTCAGGGAAAGGAAGATTTAAGAAAGGAAGCTAGAAGTTGTTCATGGAGGGAAGACAATCAGCAAATGGTAAAAGTCACACAGATATTAACCAGAGAGTACTCATTCTTTAAGTCAGGATTGAACCGAGGCTACCATTGTAAAGTATCAGAAACCAAAAGTATTGCCATGCGGTTACAAGGTCAAGCTCCCAAGTATATAAAACAAGGTAGAGAGAGACTTCATCCAATTTTTTCAAATCTTTAAAATGATGTTTACCATTCCTTTCACCAGTTTGCCCAGGGAAAGAGAGGCCAGAAGTCCAAACAGTTTAAAAAAAAAAAACCCTTTACCCTTTTGCTGGCATGTCAGTCTTCTGGGTTCCCTTCCCCCAGCTCAATTTTAAGCCAAGCAAATTAAGGTTTGGGGGAATTAACTTTCTCCAACTTGGAGAATGCATCTGAGGGGAGTATGCTGTGGTACAATTACAATTACCTATCTGTCATGAGAGGACAGAGGAGGAAAAAAGAAAAAAGGCTTTTGCTTTGTTTTGTTTTTTTCAAAGGAGTCTTAGTGATTTAGGAGGAATTCGAGAGAGGTATAGACTGTGAAGATGATTGGTTACCCATCTGGAAAGAAGGAAAAGACATGTTCCTCATTTCCCTGGAATAGGAATATCTTTGTTTTTGAGACAGGGTCTGGCTGTGTCAACTAGGCTGGCGTGCAGTGGTGCAATCTTGACTCACCACAACCTCCGCCTCCTGGGTTCAAGTGATTCTCCTGCCTCAGACTCCCAAGTAGCTAGGATTACTGGCATACACCACCACACCCAGCTAATTTTTATATTTTTAGTAGAGACAGGATTTTGTCATATTGCTCAACTGGATCTTGAACTCCCAGACTCAAATGATCCACCCCTCTCAGCCTCTCAAAGTGCTAGGATTATAGGCATGAGCCACCCCACATTGCAGAGGAAAGATTTCTTAAGCAAGATATGGAAATCAGTAACCATAAATTTAAAGTTTGCTAGAATGACGTGAAAATTAAGAACTGTTCATCATAAGACTACATAAAGAATGTTAAAATGAAGCCCCAAATTGAAATATTTTCAATGTATTTATCTAACGGAAGACTAGAAATGAGAATATATAAGAAACTTCTACATATTAAGAAGATAAAAACGCAATACAAAAATGAGTAATAGACATGAAAAAACTATTTCACAGTAAAGGAAGCAGAAGAGATAAAAGCACAAGAATAGTATTAAATCTTACTAGGTATTGAGATTAATGAAGCACCATTTTATATACATATAATTGGCAATTAAATCTATTAACATGAAGTATTAGCAAGGTTATGAATCAATAAGAAATCTTAAACACTGTTGGTAGGAATGTAAATTGATACAACTACTTTGGAAAACAATTTAGAAGTTTTTTTGTAAATATTCACAAACTCCATGACTAGCAAAATCCCCTTTCTAAATATCTACCATTAAGAAATTTTTACATATATTCACTAGGAAACATTTAAAGACTATAGATGAATTACTCATAATACAAAAAAAAAAATCCTGCAAAATAATCCAAATATCTCTGAACAGAAGAATGGGTAAATATAATGTGGTATATTCCTTCTTTTTTTTTCCTTTTTTGAGATGGAGCCCTGGCTGGAGTGCAGTGGTGCAATCTCGGCTCACCACAACCTTTGCCTCCTGGGTTCAAGTGATTCTCCTGCCTCAGCCTGCCAAGTAGCTGGGACTACAGGCATGCACCACCATGCCCAGCTAATTTTTGTATTTTTAGTAGAGACAGGATTTCACCATGTTGGCCAGGAGGGTCTTGATCTCATGACCTCATGATCTGCCCACCTTGGCCTCCTAAATATGGTATATTCCTTACAATAATATTTCAAACTGCCACTTTAAAAAATGTAAAATCCAGTATTTTATATGCAACAACTTGGATACGTAGTACCAGGGGGGAAAAATGTGGTCACTAAAGTTTAATTCCACAGTAATATCATTTTTTGCTTTTCTAGCCTATGGAGTCAAGAGGAAAAAAAAGTTGCCCCATATACATGGACTAAATCACCAGAATTTTTCTGTTTTTTAAAGCATTTTAGTAAATATTCTAATGTGTATACACATTAGTAGATTTTCATGTAAGTAACAGGCAAAAATAAGGAAAGAATAATGTTTTAGATTCACAAACATCTTAATAACTGTGGTTTAATTGTAATAAATCATACTGATATAGACAAGGGACCATGAACAAAATATTCCTTTTATTCTTTACCTTAATTTATAGATATTTCTTTAGTTGTCTTTCTTGTTTGTAATCATACACCCAATTATTTAATTTTCTGGACAATTTGATGCCTTAGACTCAAATAAGACAACTAACTCTGATCATGAATTCTGATAATCTTCGTACAGTTATATATTCCAAATAAAGATTAGATTTACAAATTGACTTTATATGCATGGCTTTGCAACTCCAGAAGAAGATTCCTCTGAAAATATATGAACCTATTCCCCTTAGTGGTATTTGTCTTTGCTTTTTGTTGTTGTTGTTGTTTGTAACCATATATTCAATTATTTAGATAGTTTTCTGAACAATTTTATGGCTGAGGTTTAAATAGGACAGCTAACCCTGATCCTGAATTCTGATAACTTTTTCACAGTAATTATGTGTTCCAAACTAAAGCTTACAATTGAAGACTGAATTCATATACATGAGTTTTCAACTTCAGGAGAATATTCCTCTTGAAATACATGAATCTATTACCCTTAGTGTCATCAGCTTAAGACTATTTGAAAAGAAAGTAGGAAATTAGAAGACATTGAGTAGGCATCTTCTAAACAATGGAAGTAGCCACCCTGTAATATTTTGCCACAGGGATGGACACCAGCCTCAATGAAGGTAATGGAGTTGAAGTTCCCGACTCTGTCAAAGCCTGCAGGCACCATGATAGCCAATGTCATGTGCTGTGGTGTAACTGTACCTGATGCCATTTCCACTACAATTATTCTCTTAGAGATTGTAAGAACAGTAGCATCTGTTTTCAAGACAGAACACAACCACAAGCTCCTATCAAGTACAAGCACTAGCCTGCCTTTTGTATCATTAGGAAAAGGTAATTAATCTTGTTTCAGCCTCTAAAGATATACTGTCAAAGGAAAAAAAGAAATCTCTTCAATGTAAATATATCTCATTAGTTTCTCTGATTTGTATTCCAAATTAGTGCTTCTGGCCTTTTCTTCAAACTTTAAGTATCACAAGGAAATCAGTGAGAAGGGAATCATGTGCTGATCAAGTTCTTAAAGGGCAGAAACATTCACTGAAGTGAAAGGGATTAGTAAAGGGTAGAAAAAAGACCAGCCCCTCCTAGTTTGGGTGAGCAGATTTGGGATTAGTTATCAGGCAGCAATCCACATGCAATTAACAGTTCTGACGTGAGAGGACAAGAAACACAAGTAAATATAAAACGTTTAACTCTAAGAGAAGTTCATCAGAGACACACATCCTTCAGGATTTTAAGGTACTGAAAAGAAGTCTTATGGGGTGTGGGTGGACTCCTGCCAAAACTCCATTTGTATAACAGATTTTAAATCACAGAAATTAACTTGCTGGAAATCTGTTACCAATTCTTCTTTCAGCTCCAAGATTAAATTAAATGTAATTAATGGTGATGACCTGCTAATTAACACTTTTGATAACTGATACCTAGAATGTATATATGTATATAAAATGAAGAAAACAAAATGACTAGGACAGGTAATTTAATTATGTCGGTATCATACATGTAGGTGTTATGTCAAATTTTAAAGGTAAATTACTATTTTTATTATTTGTGTGAAATGTCATTTTACATATGGATTCCATTTTGTAGGTGGTTTGGGAAGGGTTCATATCATTTATAAGTACCAAGAAAAACTTGCATAATCTCATTTTACTTTATCTTTTTCAGCTGGATTTTCATCTACATGCTTCAGTCTTCTCTACACAACGGGCTGAGAACCAGATCTTTGTTTTGCACTCTTACTTCAAGCAGAATGAATGCTCCTAAACTCCTCTCTCTGGGCTATATCTTCTTCCTGCTACCACTTTTTCAGCAGGCCCAGGCTCAATTCCCAAGAGATTGTGCGACTGTTGAGGCTTTGAGAAGTGGTATGTGTTGCCCAGACCTGTCTCCCCTGTCTGGGCCTGGGACAGACCGCTGTGGCTCATCATCAGGGAGGGGCAGATGCGAGGCAGTGACTGCAGACTCCCGGCCCCACAGCCCTCAGTACCCCCACGAAGGCAGAGATGATCGAGAGTTCTGGCCCTTGCGCTTCTTCAATCAGACATGTCACTGCAATGGCAATTTCTCAGGACACAACTGTGGGTCTTGCCGGCCTGGCTGGAGAGGAGCTGCCTGTGACCAGAGGGTTCTCGTAGGTAAGTGGAGATATGAATGAGTTCACAAGTCTTGCATAAGACTCAAGACTCTGAATAAAATCTTAAATCATTTGAGCTGGAGGAATACCTGGAAATCAAAGCTCAACCCTCTCTTTTCACAGTTGAGGAAACTGATGCTTAGAAAGGTTAAGAAACTTGTTTAATGTAAAGGGTTGGGGTCAAAGCTCAGAACTTCTGACCAATTTTTTCTTATGAAACATTTGTTGAGAAACCACTATATCCTAGGAACTGTGTTAGGTATTTTTGACTAGTCTTTTCAGTAACTCCTTCAGGCAAACATGGTAATTGTCGTAGATGAGGTTCAGAAAGTTCAAATCCACACAGCTGATACTTAGTAAACCTGGAATTCACACTGAGATCTATCCAGCCCTTATATTTTAGTTCTGCCACTACCTCTGCTGACCCTTAAAGAAATTTCCCACCATGATGACCAAATTCAGGCATTTGAGATGAAGAGTTTAGCCTGCAGACTAAATAGCATTAAATAACAAAGCATTAAACAGTAACAGCCTACAATATTCGATTGTGTTCTATGTGCCAGATAATAGACTAAGGGTTTAACAGAACATGCATTGAGTCTTTACTATGAGTCAAGCTTTGGGCTAATTGCTTTTTATGTGTGTGTTCTTTAAACTTTACAACTCTATAAAGCAGGAATTATTTTTAACCCCACTTTAATGATAAAAAACACTGAGACTTCAAAAAATGTGCCCAGAGTCATAGAATAATTCTGTGGTCCTAACTACCATGTTATACCATCTAATTGTATAAGAATTATAATGTTAAAAAGATAGAAAGTTAGAAAACTCTAATAAAAATGCCAATAGTGGGCAGAAGTAAACATGACAAGGTCACAAAATCATAAAATCCATAGGTAAGATTAAAGAAAGGCAATAGAAATCATACAGTAAATTGGAGAGAGGAAAAAGAGAGAGAGAAGGGAAGAAAGAGAGAAAGCAGGCCTGAAGAAAGGGTTTTAGTTAAGGATATTTTTTAAAGTGTAAAATAGTTTAAGACACATTTGAACAGATGGATAAATGGGTCATGGTGTGTTACAAGACAATTATGCTCTTTCTCTACTCATCCCCACAAGGCAGATGTTTTCATGCTTGAATTTTGTTTCCCTAAAGTCAGGAGAAATCTTCTGGACTTAAGTAAAGAAGAAAAGAACCACTTTATCCGGGCCCTGGATATGGCAAAGCGCACAACGCACCCTTTATTTGTCATTGCCACCAGGAGATCAGAAGAAATATTGGGGCCAGATGGCAACACGCCACAATTTGAGAACATTTCCATTTATAACTACTTTGTTTGGACACACTATTACTCAGTCAAAAAGACTTTCCTTGGGGCAGGTCAGGAAAGCTTTGGTGAAGTGGATTTCTCTCATGAGGGACCAGCTTTTCTCACATGGCACAGGTACCACCTCCTGCGTCTAGAGAGAGACATGCAGGTATGTAAGAAGCATTTCAGTTTTTAGACTCTTTACAGACAAGATGCCTTGTTTGTAAGTCATTTTAATTCACTAGTTTTCAGAATCATCAGAACATTTGATGAAAAAGCAATTTCATGTTACTAACTTGTCTTTGGCATTTCATTTTCTCCTTGTTTTGGCTACTTAATTAATTTTTATCTTGGTGAAGTGAAAATAAAGTGTTATCAATAATGAGCAAAATGAGACATTTGCATGTATGAATTAAAAGTTTAAAAATGTTTTACAGCTTCATTGAAAACAAGACTTTCATAAAGCTGGAAACATAAGAAGCTAATTTGCATGTCTTCCTTCTCTACTAAATATAAGCAGATTCCTCCTCCTAATGATGTGGGTTAGAGACTTCCCAATCTTTCAAGTCCCAAATGTACATCTCATTATTCTAGTGATTCCTTCCAACATGGCGTAGGGTTTAAATAATGAAAAATAATTCCTTTCCATTTAGATTCTCATATTTTCATTGAACTACATTTTTTCCACATTCCCTACCCTTTGAGGCTTACAAAAGAAACCTATTAAAAATATCACATTACTATATAAGAGGACATATATGTTAATTTGCTTGACTGTAGTAATCACTTAACTATGTATATTTATATCAAAGCACTATGTTGAACACCTACAATATATAAAATTTGAAAAAACATTTAAAAAATACAAAAAAATTACATCATTCAGGCAATATTTTTAGTGAAAAGATATTGGCTAAATTATCTTTTCTAGTGAAAAGAGAAGTGAACCTCAACTCAAGCAGCTATTTCATGCCTATTTTTTAAGCAGATAAGCTCAAAACATATTAAAGTGTCTAGTTTCATAGATTCTTTACTCTTGTTTCTTTTACCAAATGCTCTGTTTCTTGAGAAAAATATTGAAATTTTAAAATAAAATTTTAAGTTGTTAGATCTCAGCTAAGAAATCCACAAAGTAAACCTGTTTTCTTTGTGAAACAGCAATGAATCTCGCCCTTCAAGTCAAAATATAAGAACTAAGCTAAAAATATCTGAAGACAGGAAAAGTGTTTAGATTCATTTATTAATTTGCAGAATGCTTGTGCCAGCATTATTCTGAGAAAAAAAATAAATGGTTAGAAGAGAGAGAATTAATGCACTAAAATACAGGATAAAATATTCATTTGAAAGTACACTATCCATTTGCAGTTCATGATTAAATGAATTCATCTGATACTCTGAACATCATATTTTATAGCTCTGATTACAAGTGAGACACTTAGTAGATTATAAGTAGATAAATCTGTCATTTGTAATTGACTGCAGATCTTCATGCCTTCGAGTCGTTTTCTCATGGGTACACCAAAAGGAAAGGGCAGGTGGAAAGTATCTAAAAGCTTCAATTTTGTCTCTGTAAACTTCAACCTCTATGACTTACATTTTAAAAACCCAACAGCACAAGGGATCCAACAAATTGCAATTTAAATGTAATTCATGTTTGAAATGCCACATGAATATGCTCTGGCTCCCAAATGTCAGTTGCTGAACCACAAACCCATTCTTAATGATCCCTTGGAAGCTGTCACTAATTTTTGTGAACCACAATGATGGCTTCTAAAGGAGGCCTACAAACCCCTGGAGACCAATAACCAGGGATAACTTGGAAAGCTTTTGGCTCTCTAAAACACCCAAGGTTAAGAAAATGCTTCCTATAAAGGGAAGTGAAAAAGCAGAAATGTACTGAGTGCTTGAGAGAGAAGATGAAACAATTGCAGTCCCTACATTTAAATCCCATACCATAAATAGAACTTCTCAAGGGCCAAAAGAAACGAGAAATAACAAGGAATTATATGTTTTAAAGAACTGAATAAAATAAGCATGTGATCTTGAGGCCAGCATTTTTAAAAATGTGAGATCAACTCTGAATGGAAACTAGGTCTCTGGTCTAAAAACCAATAGGCAGAAAGATTTACTCTGCTTCTGTTTAGCATTTTTATCAGTATAAGATTTAGCAGAAGCCTCAGTTGTAAAAGTTTAGATTCTAAGGTAGTGTTTCATAAATAAAACACCTTCCATGCCCAGTGTGAAAGAGCCCATTGGCCTGTGACCAAACCAAAATCTAAATGCCCAGTCATTCGAATGAAATTTAAAAACAGAAGCAAAACAAAAATTAGCGCTCCACATAACATATTTTAAGTCTGGATCTGGCACCAGACTAAGAGTTAATGACGTTTGAATTAAAGATAGAAAAATTGAAGAAGGTGAAAATGCCAATAAGTTGATGTTGTTATTGACAATTTTTGTTATAACCAATAGACATGCAATTACCTGGCTTAAAAAGAAAAAGAAGACCTTTTATTCCTCCAAATCATTTTCAAAAACTTCTGCACAATGAGTTAAGTTTCATTCCCTTTAATGCCTAAATGACTCCTTGTAATAAATTACTAGCTTTGTTAAATATGGTTTGAACTCCTCTGGGCCCCTCAGACGCCATTGATACACTAACCAGTACCTTATTGTCTGAAGACAGCTAATAGAAATAGACTGTCAGCGAGTAGACCAAGCAGAAACGAAAAACTGTAAACAGAAGCAGAGAATATTAACGGAGTTTCTGTGATCTAGGAAATGTTGCAAGAGCCTTTGTTCTCCCTTCCTTACTGGAATTTTGCGACGGGGAAAAATGTCTGTGATATCTGCACGGATGACTTGATGGGATCCAGAAGCAACTTTGATTCCACTCTAATAAGCCCAAACTCTGTCTTTTCTCAATGGCGTGTGGTCTGTGATGCCTTGGAAGATTATGATACCCTGGGAACACTTTGTAACAGTAAGTTGCAAATGATTGCTCAGTCAGAATTTCTTTTTAGATAAAGAGATTAAATATGCTGCCTGGAAGGCCCTTCATTCTACTAGAGAATTCAGACTAAAATCTACTTTTATTATAGAGAAACAGTGTACCAGGCATTCATTAAGGGCCTAAAATATTCAAGACACTCCATAAGTGGCTCCTGGGGAAACAAAGTGCCTACTGATTTTTATAGTGCTTTTACACTGACCAAGTTACTCACTGTAATTTGGTCAATGTCTTGCTAACTTTCTTGTTTTGGAAATGTCTAGTTGTATAAACTAATCCTCTTAGTTTTCTTAGCACTACTTAGTAGTCACGTGCCTTGTGTTAGAATTTCACAGAAAATGTTTCTGAAGAAAATGTGAAAAACAGGCAAAAAGTTGGAAATGCCACGGGAGAAAAAAAAGAAAAGCAGCTAACCAAATGTATGCTTATTCAGTCAGAAAGTCAGAAAGCAAAAGGTGATATGGGGGATAGTTTTCAGTAAAGGAGGTTATTGTATCGAAGTCTGCCAGCTAGCTGCTCTCCAGCTCTTCTCACATGAATACAATAAGAGAATACCTAACCAGTTGTCCCAGCATCCTTTCTCCAGTGATCTGAATGCCACCTCTGTCACAGGTCAAGTTCCTGCCACATGTAGATCTCTTCCTGAGCTTCCTATTCTCTTCCTTGGATCATATTATTATCTGTGCCTGTGCTAGTAACACAAGGTTTAATTATTAGACACTCCCTTCCTCCTCTTATTTTTCTTCTTCAGGCATGTCTGGCTCTTTTGACTGCTCTTCCATACAAAAATAAGAATTATGTGAATTTGTTTTATTATAGTCACAACTTATTTATTCTACATATATTATTTTATGCATCAAGTATTAAATTATTTTATGTACTTGATTAAAAAATATTCTAAATAAATTAGGAAGAATTAGATATATATTTTCACAATTAGAAGGTTATTTAGCAGTGTATAGGAATAAGAGAAGTGATAATATATGAAAATTTCCTCTGTAGAAGTTCAAAACTTAGAGTACATTTGTATTTGTTTAGTGTGCTGAATGCATGGTCCCGCCTTGTGGCAGAGAAATGAAATTGAGGATCAGGATGTCTGCAGATAACAAAGCATTTATCTCTTTCTGACTAGGCCATTGTATTTTGGCCTGAGAGTTTTCTAGACATTTTCCAATCATCCTGATGGTTGGACACCAAAATAAAACACAGTTTAAATGAGTAAATACAATTATAGCACAGGAGGTGAGAAGAGGAAGAGATTTTTTTAATCATAACTTTTCTTGTCAGTTAATATAACAAGTCTCCTAACTGAGACACAGAGTCTCACGACAAATTGAAGAATATTTAGGTTAAAGAAATGTTAAGATTACCCCTTGTTTCACTGCAAAAGACAAATGGCAGGCATTTTATTTATAAGGCAAAGGAAAGGGAAAAACTGTCATTTTATTGAACACATATTATGTATCTGACATGGTATAAAATGCTTTGCTTTAGTATCCTATTTAGTCCTCATAACAATTCTCTCTTCTATTACCTTTCTTCTTTAATGATGTTGTCCATTTCTGTTGTTTTATTGATCATCTTTTACTGGAGACCTACACATTTCCAACTTTAGATAAAACCTTCCTTAAATACTTCATACCTATTTCTTCACATGCTTGTTGTGTAGTATTTCTCCACTATTCAAAATAAATGCACCAAACTTGGTAGACTGAAAAAGTTACTACTTTACTGCATCCAACATTCTTCTAGCCACTAAAATACCATCTTTGAATCAACATAGAAAAACACTGTTCTTTAATCACAATACTTCTCAAATGTATTTTCTTCTTCAGATGTGTAACTTTCCATTTACTTTTATGTGGAAATTCCACAGGATTTTGGTCTATAGGATGTTAGATGCAATAGGAGCAGTTGTCCATATACAAATAAATTTAAGAAATACTGGAGTAAAAAAATGAACTGATTTAACTAGTTTCTTTACTATCAGCATTTTCTACTATGGAACTCTGTGAGGGCAAATTAGAATGTGAGGTTTTGAAATTCAAGTAATCAATATTTGCTTCCTGGGATTTATTGACAGCTTCCTGAGCAGTAATCCCCAAAACATCAGCTTGAATTGATAGTTTATCTAGGGATGGTGAAAGTTTTTGGTGACAATGTACACTCAATAAATACAGTTTCCAATCCAAACTGCGCTTTTAGTTACATATTATATAAACTTCATTATGCCAGTTTATCAGGTTCTGATTATTATGTTAATTGTAAAGCACAGAACATGGGAAGGTTTCTGAATAAAGGAAAAGGAATGCGATTCGAAGTTGTAATATTATCTCTTCTCAGATTAGTGGATTATTTTGCTTGTCCCTCTATGGCACATATATTTCTTCCTGAAGACCACTGGGGGAGAATGATGCAAAGTGTTCCTAACCAATCACCTCTCCCCTCACCCATCTAAGGTTCTGACCTCTCTCTACTTCCTATGGAATTACACATAACTTTTTAATCTTGGTATTTGATTTTTTTTTTCACAATATAGCTCTGGTCTAGCTTCCCTTGTTTCCCATAGTACACTACTCTCCTGGCACAGACTCCAGGAAAGCTATTTCCCAAACAGGCCCCCCCCTTTTTTTTTTTTACAGCTAACATGATCTTTTCCATATAATGGCATGCCCCAAACAACTCTTCAGCACCTATTAAATGCCAGGTACTGTGCCAAGTCTGTGGGATACACACACTGTTTTGTTATAGATAGGGGGCTTTGTTACAGACAGAAGAAAGTATCATCTCTTGCCATTTCCTCTGCCTAAAACGTTTGCCTTTTAAAATTTCTTTTATTTCACCTATGGAAAGTTTTCTTAATCCTATGGGGCTCTTTGTAAATCTCTCTTCTTTATAAAGCCTTTCTGGAGATCTGACTGAATGGGATCGACCTCCCTAAAACACACACACACACACACACACCCTCTCTCTCTCTCTCTCTGCCTCTCTCTCCCTCCCCGTCCCCCCACCACCCAGCTCCCTCTCCATCTCTCTCTTCTTTAAGGCTCCTATCATATTATCTATTCCTAGTATCACAGTTCTTTGTCTGTTTGTTACTGCCCTTCACAAAGTTTCATTATTTCTCACATTAATTGCTGAAAATGTTGAAAAATGTATGTTGGTTGAAATATGTAACACTTTCCAAAGAAATTTAACCTGATTTCTCTAAAGGTTTAAATAGGCAGTATTTAGGTACCAAATATATCACATATATGTGAAATATACATTTCAGTGTAGAACTTAGGTTTATGAGATTATTTTGGCAAAATTTTCCATGGGCTTTTCATTTTAATACATTCTTGTGAAAGAAGCATATATTGATTTAACAAATATCAAGACCTGTATCTGTTCGTGTGATTCTTTTTATTCCTTCAGATACTTTTATGTGTCACATATCTACTCGATTCAAAGAAGTAGGACATGGTAACTTAGATTTTCTCACTTTAATACTACCAAATATACATTTTTAAATTTTCTTTTCTACTAAGGAGAACCTATATTTCATATTCATGCTATGTATAAAGTTTTAAAGAGCAACGATAAGATATCCAAACATTGTGTAAATGTTTGCACATCCCATTTTTTTCTGCAGGCACTGAGAGTGGGCCAATTAGGAGAAATCCAGCTGGAAATGTGGCCAGACCAATGGTGCAACGTCTTCCTGAACCACAGGATGTCGCTCAGTGCTTGGAAGTTGGTTTATTTGACACGCCTCCTTTTTATTCCAACTCTACGAACAGCTTCCGAAACACAGTGGAAGGCAAGTAAATGAAATCAGTACTTTGAAAAGATCTAGTTATCAAAGTATACTGAATTATTCAAAGGCAAGTTTCTTTGAGAAGGCTTTGAATAGTGTATTAATCCTGTGAGTTTATGTGAATGAGATTGTCTATTATGATACACCTGCTCAAAAAGGAACATTCTTAAAGAGAAGAGTCCACCATGAAGCTCTTTTCATTATAGGAGAAGCCCTTGGAAATCATGGTCCAATTTCTTAAACACCCAAAAACTATTCAAATTCAAATTTCTAGTAGCCAGCTGGCCAATATGTGTAACTATATCAAGGTCTAGCATTGGCAAACAATATTCAAGACTTTGATAGTGTAGTAAATTAATTTGTTATTTTTTAATGATAGTAATACTAAAATAATTCTAAACAATTAGTTTACACTGAATAAAGCCTTGTTTAGGCATATGTTTTATTTAGGTCAGTATCAACCTGTAAGTTTTTTCAAAAGTCTGTAAAAATTCAAATTATCATCTACTGATGCTTAACTTGGTTTTCCTTCTTTTGCACAAAGTATTTTATACCTGAGGAAAGTGAGGTATGAACAGGCAAAATTACTATCCCAAGATATTGATCTGGCTAGTAACAGAGCACAGGTTCAAATTCAAATTTCCAAAATCCAGTGTCTTTATATAATAAATTTTGATACCTCCAAATGATTCCATATATATATGTATTTAAATTCTTCAGAAGAATGTACTTTTATCTTATTATAAACTTGTAATTGTTACATTTTAGCTTCAGTGTAGCATTGTCCATGTCAAATGCATCCCATCTCCTCATAAAAATGCAAATAGACCTCTCTGTCCTCTGATCAGAGATATTTGATATATAAATCTAATAATTATTTTTAATTCTCTCACCTTTTAGTCTCAAAATTGTATGCCATTTTAATCTATTTTTGCTTATTTTTATAACTAGATGATTCCACTTATTTGAATATGATTCTATTAAAAAATCACTATATTTTGGGTAATCTATACACTAAGGCTATCAGTATTGATTTCTAAAGAAATGTACAGATTGTGTGTTCTTAATGCCCAATCAGAAGACAATATACTTATTTCCTGACAAAAATGTATTAAAAGACAAGTGTCAAGCCATGTGCCATATATATCACAGGCAATCTTTAAATGTTTTTGGGTCAAATAATAAAGGAATTGATGCTTGAAAAAATGCATAGATGAATAAGTAAGTGGCTACAACTACACAATCTTAGATGAAGAGAGAGCTGGTTAACAAATTTTAAATTCTGATTTCATTTTATAATACACAACCTTTCCCTAATCTCAAACCTCTGGTCTTTCAAGCCAGTTAGACATCTTACATCATAGACCCTCCATTTTTTATTTACGACCTATCCTATACCTATCCTTTTTTTTCTTCCATATATATATATATATATATATATATATATATATATGTGTGTGTGTGTGTATTTATATATATATGTGTATTTATATATACATGTATTTATATATATGTGTATTTATATATACATGTATTTATATATATATATGTATTTATATATAAGTATGTATATATTTTATATATATATATATGGAATTGAGATATTTATCAAAAGCTCTATAAATGTTTTGACAGTAGGTTTTCCCAGTGCTCAAAACTAGCACAGAGATGATAAGAAAGCCCTGAGAAATTGTAGCTTCCTCACAAAAAATAAATTAGTTTTCCAAAAATAAACATGCTGACAGTCATTCAAAACTAAGGTAGGAGGTGGAAATAATATCTGGCAACTTATGTTCCAAGACAATCAGAGCATTCTTCCCAATTGTGTCGGCAGTTTTTAGTAGAAACTGAAGATTTTCACTATCTTTATTCCCATGTAAGACAATGTCTGCCTTGTCAAATAGAGTGTCTATATATTTTGACTGTTATCTTTGCAGGTCATTATTTTTAACCTAGAGGCTACATTTAGGATGTCATGCCACTAGCATAAAACCAACCTAGCTCTGGGTATAGCAAACAAATATCATCAATCATAGGCACAGAGAAACAGTGCAGTTATATTAAGGCAAAAAAAATGGCCTGACACAAGCTTTGGAAAAAATGTTTCTTAATATAATCATTGCTATTAACTGGAAAAGTAAAATATTTGCAATATTGTTTTACTATTCTCCTCCTTACTTGTGTATCTAGGTTACAGTGATCCCACAGGAAAGTATGACCCTGCTGTTCGAAGCCTTCATAATTTGGCTCATCTATTCCTGAATGGAACAGGGGGACAAACCCATTTGTCTCCAAATGATCCTATTTTTGTCCTCCTGCACACTTTCACGGATGCCATCTTTGATGAATGGCTGAGGAGATACAATGCTGGTAAGACATTTTCATATGCCTTTTGCATGCTCAGCCAAGCGAATTGTTTAGACGGCATAGTTATCAGTTTAAGCTAAGCATTCAGCACATAAAAATACACTCAAAATAAGGATAAAATAGCTATAATGTCAAGCCACTTCCAGACATTCAATTCCACTTTGAAAATGCAGGCAAGAAATCTCTCCAAATAGTTTTTACAGGATGATATTTTTAACCATTTGCTAGGACTAACCAAATCATCTCTTCCAATTTTTGCTTTGAAAAAATGGCTACTATTTTTCAAAAATTTTTCCTATCCATATCTTCCAACACAAATTCTTATTATTTTTAAATATAATTGAGGAAAACCTCACAGAGCTCTTTGATATCCCACAAGACTTAAAGTTGTATATCCATAATCCATAGTTCTTATTTTTATTACTTAATGGCCTCTCACAAATAGAAATTTTGTTCCACTTGAAAAGTTAATGTTGGTTTTTATATCACACTATAGGAAATCTCTTTTAAGTTCATTTCAAGGCAGTCTTTAAAATATTATTTAAAAGGCCTCTTTCTCTGCCTTCCTGTGCAGCTGAGAGGCTAGCATTACTTTTCAAACAAAGAAAATGCTTCCTTCCACTGGTTAAAACATCACAAATTTTTGTATGTTGAAAGCGTTCTAAATTTTGGCTTCTGTGCCTTTACTTCATCATGCACACAAACATGATATTATAGTTTAACTACCTATTGATTTACCTATCCATTAGACAGGCTCTTATTTCTATGTGTGTATGTGTGCAGTAAGGCCCTCTAATCTAACCTAATTAGGACCATTAATTGATGAAGTTGATCAAAATAGTTTGTTCCATCAAAAATTATTTAAGAAACAACTTACACATAAGCCCATAATTCCAGCACTTTGGGAGGCCAAGGCAGGCGGATCACTTGAGCCCAGGTGTTTGAGACCACCCTGGTCAACATAGTGAAACCCAGTCTCTACCAAAAATACAAAAATTAACCAGGCATGGTGGTGGGTGCTGCTAATCCCAGCTACTAGGGAGGCTGAGGCATGAGAATGGCTTGACCCTAGGAGGTAGAGGTTGCAGTGAGCCAAGATCACACCACTACATTCCAGCCTGGCTGACAGAGAGAGATTTCATCTCAAAAAAAATAAATAAATAAATAAATAACTTACACATAACTAATCATTTAGTTGTCAATCAGTTATGAATTCCATTATTAGAATTCCATCTCATTTTTTCATGTGTATTTATATATATAATGGCAACTGTAATTATCTATAATTTATAGTGTCAGATTTTAAAAAAATGAAACCATAAATGAATGACTTTTGTAATACAATATGAGGGCAAATATTTTAGCCATTCACTTTTAACAAATCTTTCCAAAGTGTTATTATATTATAATAATTATATTATAAAACAACATTCTTATTATAAAACAACATTCTTCACTTTGTTTTACAGTCATGATGATCACTTTATGTTTGTTTAACTAGATTACTTTTATTACAGTAAGGAGTAAACTTGAATTAATAGGTTTAGGAATTAATAAAACTAACTTCTATTAAACATGCACCTCTGGGAACTACATAGCAAAAAATTCAAGTTGTATTGATTCACTTATTCACAATGCCATGGGTGTTAGTAAACTTTTCAGAGGAAAAGGAGACTATCTAGTAACCTGGCAAGTCTCTTAAGTTTTCTTTCACCTGTGAAAGAAAGGAAAGCTATTCTTTGCCTTGTGTATCTTGATTGAAAATATAATTATTTTACATTCATAGCAATCTGTTAAAGGTTCTTTGAATTTTAACCTAAATGTCATTGATGAACCAGAAAAATATCTTTTTAACATTTTTTTCTGACATTTTCTTAGTTTGTGATATATGTAGCATAAGGTTTCTCAGTAACTTGAATTGTAGTGGGAAGAGAAGTACCATAAATGAAAAATAGGAAACGACCTGACAGCACATTTCTGATAAAATGTGACCATAAAATTATAGGACAGGTCAATGTAAACACTTGCAAATTACATGAGAGCTAAACTAAAACAAGTAGCCTCCTTCTTAAATATTCCTTGTACCTGCAAATACCTTTTAGAAAGCAATGTCATAAAACAACCATGAAGAAGAGAAAGAGAAATTTAAAAGATTTCAAAAATGTATAAAACTGTCTTTACAGCAAAAGTCTTGTTTAAAATAAGTCTAGGAGTGGAGGGACGGAATTATTTTTCAAATGATTGAAAGGTTTTTACAAATATAGAAAGAACAAAGCTGGAGGCATCAGGCTACCTGATTTCAAACTATACTACAAGGCTACAGTAATCAAAACAGCATGGTACTGGTACCAAAACAGAGATATAGACCTATGGAACAGAACAGAGGCCTTGGAGGCAATGCCACACATCTACAACCATCTGATCTTTGACAAACCTGAT